>JAAEAF010003320.1:0-155018 GCA_011037195.1 Triatoma infestans | reverse complement strand
AAACGTAGAATAAACTTTCTAAAAATAAAAAGTTTCTTCTTTGGCCCCAGCCAAACATAAATTTTAGCTTGCTTCATTAACAAAGGCCAAACATAAATATTGTTTACATTAGTATATCAACTTTTGAAGAACCTATTAGAGTCGATATTAATAAAATGGAATTTTATAGTAGTCGATATTAATAAAGAATAGAAGTCGATATTAATACAATAGAATAATATTAATAAAATCCGAAACGTAGAATAAACTTTCTAAAAATAAAAAGTTTCTTCTTTGGCCCCAGCCAAACATAAATTTTAGCTTGCTTCATTAACAAAGGCCAAACATAAATATTGTTTACATTAGTATATCAACTTTTGAAGAACCTATTAGAGTCGATATTAATAAAATGGCAGCAAATTCGAGAAATATTCAGTAAAATCGCACTTGCGTTCAACCGTTTCTCTTCAAACTCGGAATTTTGGCAACACAATTAATATTAACATTATATAAAGGAGAGAATCCTATTATATAATGAAATGGCACTTTAGAGAAAATTCAAACATCACGCCAGAAACCCCCCAAGATAGGAATTTAAAAAAAAATAAATATGTTAAAAAAATGAAGTGATAAGCCTTACAAAGTATGTAGTATGTACATAATATTTAAAGAAAAATCTTAAAGCCAGTTTCGAGAAATTCCAAGAACTAAAAAATCCATTCAGGAAAGTCATTTTCCCAGTTGTCCGAATTTAACTGAGAAGTTCATAATAACCAAAACTCCTTTGGTTATAAACGAAACATTAAATTTCAACTTTCGGCGATTTCCCGTTTTAATTCAATTTCGAAAATCTGACGTGATCGCAATGCAACTTATAGACAAAAGAAACTAAAAAAAAAATGTGGTGTAAAACACCCACTCAACTTTTTCTTATTGCAGTTCACGTAACTGTAATTGACAAATTTTTTCAAACCTATAATTTTTACTAAATGTCTGTATTCAGTTTTATATAAAGGTACATATGTATGATATAAAATGATTTTTTTTGGAAAGCAGCTCTCCTCCTCCTCCAAACTTCTTTAAATGAATTTTTCGAAAATAGTTTCAAACAAAAGTGATAGATCTCTACATTCACAATTAGTTTATCAAATTTAATGAAATCCGTCGGTTTTATAGATTTAATCGAACAGAAAATTGTTTAGTAAAGTGGTACTTCCAGTTGAGGTACTTTGACAGACAACTTACTGTCAGATCCAATTGTAATACATTGTAAATGGAATATCTAGTTTGAAGTTACAGCAAATTTTAGTTTTTAAGTTATGCTGTTGCATACACACACCCACAATAATCTAAAAACTACTTTTTTTGGACTCAGGGGACCTCAAAACATGTATTTCCTGTGAAAACTCGATATCGAAAATTTGACACGAATACAATACTTCCTCTTACCAGGAATAAGAGAAAGAAATAATATACGTTTATAACTTACATGATTTGCTAAAGAAAGTTTATAAAGCGCATCGCACCATAAAGAATACATTTCAGCTTTCTTTCGTCTTATCAACATCCTCTTTTTATATGCTTGATATTTTTCTTCTTTTGTTGTAGCTGGATTGATTTCTGATTCTTGAAATGGACAGGCAGCGGGCGGTTCAGGAATTGCTAATTTAGAATTTCCTCCATCATTGAAAATTTGTATAACTAAATCTAGAACCTGAAATTTTAGAAAAAAAAATTGAATATTGCTTTTATTAATACCTTTTAAAAACGATAACTGCTAACAAAAAATATACATGTATATATTTATATTATAAATGAACTTACAGGTACATTAATTTTCCATGGTATAGAACCTAATTGATTCAAAGAATCAAAACAAGGATAGAGCTGTGAATTTGATAAATTATTAAGCCTTTCCCATTGTAAAACTGCTTGTTGAGGAAGTCTGTAAAAAATTCATAAGATAATCAAGAAATCATACATATCGGTTTAATTAAACTAGTCCATGCGCAATAATCAAGTCTAAATTCTGCAAGATGCGATTTTTATTGGGAGGCTATTAACACTAAACACAATTTTTATTCTCGATGATGAGTTCTTGCCTGTTGGGACACTCAAGGAAGCTCGCACAAAAAGCGAGAGAGATAGCCTGGTGCCATGCAACTCGAAAATTATTTAATAATTTACCTTAAATAATGCTATTTATAAATATTACTATTTAAACATTACCAATTTGTCTAGGGAAGCATATCTCTAGGCCAAGAACTTCTTACTAAGCAAACTGGTTTAATGCAGGATTGTGGGGATAATTATTAAACAAGGATTCATTGTTAATAATGACAATTTTGAAAATTTAACATGATCGAATACTTCCTGGAATAAGAGAAAGCAACAGTGGTCGTATTCCTATATATTTTTATGACTAGCTGTTTGCCCAAGGTCAGCCTTTAATGTACTCTGTTCGCAATTTAGGTTTACAGTTAAATCATGTATCAAGTCTTGTCATAAAAATCGTATATGCGTTGATTTGTGTGCGTTCATTTTGATTTGCCTAGCTATGTGCTAATCGAATTTAAGTGCTACTGCATATCGGCATTTTATTGCACATTTTTTGTACAACTGATATGCTACTCGGCAAATGCGATTCTTCTTTTTCCATCCTTTTGCTTAGCATAAGAAAACCTTAATTCTTTGGTAAACCGCGTTAAGAATTGGGAAACTAAACCCGCATAGATTCTATTACAAAACGTTAAAGAAATTGGTGCAATTTTGAACGAGAATTCATTGTGAAAGACCTGCCTCGGCGACCCATTACACATGGTAAGTTTACACATCGAAGCCTATTTTCCAAAAGTATTAAAAGTTTCATTACCTGATAAAATTTGTTTTAGCGATAATATATCCACCACTGTATAATGAAGTCCATGGCACTGGAGGAACTACCATAGGTACTTCTGCTACATTAAAAGTAAGAAATGGTAAACAAGCTCCTCGAAAGAGACGTGCCAAAAGTGGATGAGCTTTTACTTCTTCTTTCACTGCATGGTTACTATATTTATAGACTGTATAGAAAGCTGGCAACAGTCGCCTGAAATAATATCTTTTTTAAAAATTCGCTTCATTATTATGGATTTTATAATGAAATAACAGAATGTAGAAGACTTAGCATTTTTCAATGAAGTACCATTTATCTAAAGTTATTACTGAAATATCGCAATGGGTCTCAATGAAAAAAAAATTGGCTAGACTTAATAAAAAACATATCTTAATGAAAGAAATATGTAGTGGATGTTTTGGGGGTTGGACAGAAGAGAAAACTTAAGTTGAGATTTAAGTTATGACTTACTAAATACTGTGTATATTGAATGAGAATGTAAGAGAATACTTCAAGGACTTTACACTGTAATATTTTAGAGAAGAGAGTGAATTGGCGGTCCGGCACCCTTTTTAAGCGGACTGCTGGACTAGTCCTACTCTCCTACCAATATTCAGATATGCTCCTTAGATTGGCCCCTTTGAGAGCTACTGAGCGAAACAAGGCGACAGACCTGTCTCGGCGATCCATTACACATGGTAACAAATGGTCCTAAAGCATAGGTTCTCAAAACCAAAATTTTAAGAAAAATTGTTTTCCCACTGACCTTCCTTCAATAGATTATACAAAAGGAAAGTATGTCAAGTATAAACGGTCAAATTTCAGAGCTGAGTTCATTGGATAACATTCTAATTGACAAATTATCTTCAAATTGTTGAATATTTAATAAAACATCTAAAATCTGTCTAATTTGCCCAACGATCTTTAAGTACTATTTTATATTGTCATCCCCTTTCAAATTTCCAGTGACTCCTTCGGGAACCCTTACTCTAATGGTACATTCTATTAGGAACATTCAATTAATGAACCCCCAAATATCAACGTTGTTTTATATTCACAACTGGATTATGAAAACCTAATCAGACTTGGGTTATAATATTTTCTTAAAAATCAAATTATATAAATGAAGATACGGAAAAGAAAATACTAAGTTTGATTTTTGTCTACAAAAGGAAATCGGTCAGTAGAGGATCCAGACATGATCTTCTCCAGAGCTGAGGATTTGATTACGGGTCAAAACTTATTTCGAAAGTGGGCCAGCTTGTAGAGTAAGATCCCAGATCCCCGCTTAACACAAAGATGTAAAATAAGGAGTGAAACTATAGTAGTAGAAAGAGAACTGCGATTGTATGAGATCTAGTCCAATGAAATATAATTGCTTCAAAGGATCAGAATAAAAAAAGAAAAAAATCAATAAAGAATTGATCTGAGTAAATCAATCAATGAAGGTGTATTAAAAACTTGGTAAGCGAAAATCAACGTCTCTACATGAAATTGATGAACGAACCTTTGTCGATGCAAGGACAATCCGATACCGATAAGAATTAAATAAAGAAGCATATTATTACAAATAAAATCTCGGGTATTCCTAGAATTTATTTTTTGCTAAAACTACAAGACCGCTCCAGAAAGACCTTTATATACGACCGATAGAAAAATCTGGTATTTTATCCGTCGTAGATGCATATTTATTTTCTTCCTGACGGTTTCGCCTTTCATCCATCGTCAGAGCAAATTCACTAAGTTCGTGTAGAGAGTACACTTCAACGTAATGTTTCTCTTACTTGTTATTCACACTTGTTGGTTGCATATAATTATGTTGGGAGGTTACGTTACTATGTGTGTGTGATTAATGACAAAATGGAATTATTATAGGTTATGATTAGGCATTAGAAAATAGTGTATAATAAATTTGTTTTCTATTTTACAGAATACTCCATAACTAAATTTTAATAGTGTTGTAAAGTATGCTGTGTTTTATTGTTATTTTTATTAGGGGGGGCGATAAGTTATTTCAGGAGTATACTGTACTAATAAGAATAGATAAGGTTTGAAGAAAGGCGATGCAAAGTTTATGGACAGTCAAAAACTTGTACAAGTAATAAATAGATGTGAAATACACAGGGTAATAATTAGATGTGAAATATAAGAAAATATGTAAGTAAGTTGATATGTAAGAAGGTTGGCAGCAAACCGCAAATTGGAGAAGACGTTAAAATAAATATTACAGGAAATCAAATGTATTCGTTTTTATATATCATGTTGTTTTTGAATGATATAATTTATGTTTAAATTATAGTAAGAATATGTTTAGAGAGATAAGGTGGCATTTGTTAAGAATAGGGCACGGTAGGAGAATTTAAAAATATCATGCAAATAATCTGTATTTTAATCCGGGAAAGAAGAAAATTTGGTTCTACAGGTTAGAACTTAATAAGAGGTTCATGCATCATGCATCTTTTTTTCCATATATATATATGGAAAAAAGATATATGCACAGATATGTGTTGTACACTAGTTGGTGTTATGTTTGTAATATAGTTAGGTGAGGGGAATGACCTTAAAGAGTGTGTCTGAGTTATAGTTTATTTGGTCTTCATTATGTTTTTGTGGATAGTCTTGTGTTTGTATATTTCTATTTTTTCTAGTATGTCCATTCGTCTTCCTTTTGTGCCTTGGTGTAATAGGACCATTGTTTTGTCTATACTTTGTGGTTCGTGGTTGTTCTTTGTAAGGTGGTTAGCATAAGTGGAATGGTTTTGTTTTATTTGTATGAGCGTAGGTGTTCCTTATACCTGTCTCTGAGGCGTCTTCCGGTCTGGCCTATGTACGTGCAATTGCATTCGGGACAATAGAGTTTGTAAATGCCACTTTTGTCATATAGGTTGGTTGTTTCAGTATTGTGCATATTATGTTTACAAGTTTATTGTTTGTTCTGAATGCTGTTCTCAAGCCGTTTTTTGAAAAAGTTGGTCAGTTTGTAGACCACGGTTCCCTATGTATGTGAAAGTGGAGAAAGTTGGGTGTTGTGGGGTTTTCGTGTTGGTTGCGGTTCAGTCTGCTTTTTCTTAATAATTTGTTGACAACGCTAGCAGGGTATCCGTTTTTTGTGTATATGGTTGTATATGGTGTGGAGTTCTTGTTTGTAGTTGGTCGCTGTAAGTGGTATAGTTTTTAGCCTGTTAGTTAGGTGTCTGAGGGCTGGTAGTTTGTGTTGAGTAGGATGATAGGAACTGGAAGGTATTATGGTGTCAGTAGAAGTGGGTTTTCTGTAAATCGCGTAGTCTATTTTGTTATTATTTCTGGTAAGTTTTATGTCTAGAAAGTTGAGAGTGCCATTGTTCTCGTACTTACGTGTGAATTTTATATTGAGGTGGAGGTTGTTAAAATAGTTTAAGAGTGTGTCTATGTCAATGTCATGTTGGAGTAACGTGCGTAAAATGTTATGTTGAAATGTTCTTTTAAGTGTGGGACGTAAATGTCTTCCAGGTGTTGCATGAAAACTTCTGATAGAATTGCAGATGTCGGATGTCCCATTCCTAATCCGTCTGAAGCTAAGTAGAAATTGTTATTAAATCTAAAATAGTTTTGTTTAACTGTAGTTTCGGTTATGGTTGTTAGTTGATCTATGTATTGTTCTGTGTTCTGTTCTTTCAATTTATGTTTTACAATGTTTAAAGTGTCATTAATAGGGATGGAAGTGTATAAGCCAGAGATATGAAGGGAAATCAGTCGTGATGAGGGTGTTATTATTGTGTCTTTCATTAAGTGATTTAGGTGTTGGGTATTCTTTATGGTAAAAGTGTCGTGTAGTTTGATTTTGTCCTTTATTTCTTTTGCAAGTAGTTGAGAGAGTTTGTAGGCGGGTGCTGTGGTGTAGTTGATGACGGGTCTAAATATGCATGCTACGACGGATAAAATACCAGATGTGATCCAGCTTTGCGGATCCATCCACATATTCAACAGATAGAAAAATGTCACTATTTTTTTTTTACATTTTTCATCACGTTAGTTTTGTAATTATGATCGATTTTCATTGTTCTTTGCAACTGAAACGCTACAAGCTAACTAGTAAAATTATTTTTAAAAAATGATCAGCACTTTTAGTTTTTCTTTCAAATCTAAAATTGCATTTGTCTTGAAATTGTGCATTCTAGATCAGGACTCAAAAGTTCATAATTTTTTCTAACTAAAAGGAAGAGAAATCTTAATTTTCTAACACATACTATTTTCATTATGAGTGGAATATGCAATTTTCATTTTCAGAGTGGATCTTTTTCAAAACTAAGAATGTATAGCATACTTTTATTAATTTTTGAAAAAATTCATACATACTCATTGTTTACATTTTTCCTCAAAATGTTGACATCAATTTTGATATCTCTTATGATAATATTATATAAAAATTTCCCAATACCAATTAAAACATTCGAAGGCCAAGGTGCACTTTCGAATTCCTAAACAAATCAAATATCATTTCTCTCAATTACATATTAAATGCATTATTATAATATAATATAACTAAATATAAAAACTACTAACTAGAGAAGGGCCTTTTTGATATTTATGTGAAATTGTTTTCCATTTCTGTCGTCCATTGATGCAATTGTCAGTTCTTGGTCCTAAATACCATCTGCTATATTCAAAATATACTCCTTTTAATTTGTTTAATAATCCTTCATCTGATTTCAATTTGTTTTCATACCTGAAAAAAATCACCAATATTAAAAATCATACTGAGCGATTAGCTATATAATGAATTGCTGGACAAAAGCATCGCATCATCTTGAAATTTTTATTAAAATAATCATTCTGAAATTCTAAAAAGTAATGTGTGTCAGAAAACAAAGAATGATAATGGAAAAAAATCAATAGTATAAAGGAAAAAAAAAATTGTTTAAAAATCAAAATGCATTTGGGAAATTGCTTTGATAATTAACTTCAGTCTTAAAGAGAGTGGGAAAAAAACATTCAAAGAATGTCTTCCGTGTTTGTCCCAATCGTGTAGCTGAAGCAATTCTTGGAAGAACCTTTTGATTTCTTTTATGACTTTCCATCATTCATAGGTATGACCGATAAGAATTAGTTATAGAATTTTGGTTTACAGAAAATCGATTCCAGGACCAAAATGAAAGAGAACTCCGTAATTCCATCTTCCAAGTTACTCAAGCAATAAGAAGCCTCATGTTATCGTTGAATAACAGAGGAATCAATCATTCTGAATAAATGGAGCAAGTATCTTCAGTTTAATTGTAGTATGTTGTAGTACCAGAAATTAGAAATGTATAACTCTATATGTCCTATATAAAAACTAATAATACAAAGCATTGCAATACTTTTATCCAAGAATTTACCGCTCGGAAAATAATAGTTTTCCCCCATTTTTTCCGTAATCGGTGTCATGATTGCCTCTAGGTATACTAAGTTCTCTCTTAATGAAAGACAAAGCGTTAATTACTCTCTTATCATCTCTGAATGTTGACACAAAGGATAGCTAGGAGAATCTGCAATACCAATGCGATAAGATGGGATTGTACATTTCCATGAGGTACGAGTTAAGGAAATATCCCATAGAATGGCACGAATAGGATTGGTGGGTATTTTGGTTTTGTCCTTCACATTTTCCTATATTTTTTTCTTGGCACCCTCATTTTGTATTGGCTGCAGCTATTCTGCACCTGAAACGGCATTTAATGAGCGGCTTTATGGGAGGAAGCTCATTTGAGACATGTTAATTTCTATAGAATACCAGCGATCTTGAGGCCGTTGCCTTGCACTCCAACAGTTTTTTTTTTTTTTTTTTTTTTTTTTTTTTAAACATCACCTCTAACAGTTTGAAGAGATGTTAAAATAATAAAAATGACTAAGGATGTCAACATTCTAATGACATTCCAATCATCAAATAACCACGATGAAATGGTAATAAAAATTAAACTGTCTTTCGGCTAGTTTTATGATCTCCCAAAAATTAGTTGATTTTTACATCATTACTTCAATGTAACATTAAAAAAAGTATCATAGTGAAAATTTAATTGTATTTACTGAATTTAAACAAAGGCTACTGTAATACACTAGAAAAGATCATGGCATTTGTGCCCAACATAGTGGAGGAATGTGTGTCTTGTAAGTTATCATGCGTTTCTTTATGATTTTTAAAAAATAAAAATACACTAACCTGATTCTCACTTGATTGCCAAGTTCTTTATATAAAATTGAAACATTTGGGCAATAAGCATCTGAACCTTCTGCTAACTTCCGAATTTCCTGAAAGTAAACAAGTTTTCAAAATTAACAAGCTGTATAATAAGATAGAAATCTGAATCCAAGGTTTTTTGGATTCTCTATAGTAGCAGAAAAAACACTTGTAACGGGTTTACCCACGATTTATTTTAGATTCTTTTAGATATCCCATCTATATCTTCTGTTACGAATAATAATAAGTTTTCATAGTTGATTGAGAAAAGAAGCAAGCTGTGACGTTCAACACAAAGAATGTCCTATTAAAGAATGTCAGTACCGGTCAAAATTTTAATAAATCAACATAAAGAAACAGTTTGTTTGTATTTCTAACTATAGGTAAGCATTGATTTTGCCAGTGTATAAAATTATTGGTTCCATCGTAAATTACCCTAGCTTAATGAGAGGAAAGTAAGTTCGCTAAACTAATTATTGCAATTTAGAATATTACTGAAATATACTCAAATAACAAACGCAAAAAGTCCGTTTTAAAGCTAGGCATAAGTTGGCACCCAAAGAATAGGTCACGTCTGGAATAAATATATCAGATTCCTCATACTGTATCACACTTAAACGAGGAAAGCTTACTGCCAAGAAACGTTTTCTTTTTTTCCCTACGCCATGACAACGGCTTTCTGCATTGCGCGGCCCACTATAAAAGACTTAGGCTGCGCTGGCGATTGATGTTGTTTAATTGGATATCCAGGGGGCACGTGAGAACAATCTCGGACGCTAACAACTTCACCCCGCAAGAAAGTTCAACTCTAGAAACTAACTGTCTTAATTTATGAGAGAAAATTTACTGAATTTTCTGGAAAATTATGGATTCAACATATGCGCAAGATATATAGGTATAACGTATAAGGTATGACTTCCAAAGAATTCAATTTATGTGACTACTTTTGTTTATCACAATGTATGCAAAAATTTTGTTTGTATTATTTTTAAAATAAAATCTAAAGTATATGTATTACTTTCAATTAACCTATATTATGCATTTGACTGTTTTTTAGAGCGGAACTTACGGTTTTTTTTTTTTATAAATAAATTTTTAAACTTAATTTAACCATCGGTTTAAAATATTATAAAACTATTGGTTTTGCAAGTGGAAAGCAACCAAATGTAGGTGAGAAATACTTTTAAACTACAGAGCAAATGTCCTTCATAAGACTACAAATGAAAAATGTTAGATTCCAAATCCAATAAATGTTAGAGAAGCAATTCTAATAATTTTGAATACAACAACTTACATTCATTATAATATCTTTATATTCATGTTTATCCAAAAGAGTTAAATATGGATATATATTCAGTTGGTAACAACATCGACGCACATTATGATGGAACGAATTAAGTCGAGCCAAATCTCTTTCAAAAGCGTCGACAATAATCTTTTCCCAATTACTTTGCAAAGCAGCTAATTTATTTCTCTGCGAACCAAAATAAAAAAAAAAAATATAGTATACATATATTCATATTATTAAATATATTAAAAATTGGTAGTTTGTAGAATATTTTCTAAAAACAAACAAAAAACTCACATATGAAGTGACAAGTTCTGTAGCCTGAGAACGTTCTACCGATCTTACTTGAACAGATAATTCCTTTTCTCTTTTCAACTGTTCGTTAAATAACAGCTTCAATTCATCTATACAAATTAATCCATCAGCAGGAGATATTAAATTTGAATTCTAAAAAAAAAAATAATAATAATTTAACTTACTGGGAAAGTTATACGTGATAAATATTACGCATTATTGAAAGAAAACAAAAAAGTTTTGGAATCAAGAAATAATATTTATCTTAGTTGTATAATTAAAATAAGATTTCATCTGTCGTTGATTTGTTCTAATTTTGTTTCTTTTTTTTTCTGAGCTTCCATAGTTTTACTTTCTCTGACTCCTAGTAAGAGGAAGTATTGCTACGTATCAAATTTTCAAAACTGAACTTTCACTAGGAATGTTCTGAAATTCCCTAAGTCTAAAAAAGTGGTTTGGTGGTTGACAGAAGTACCACATTACATAAGAGATTTTTCTTTTTTTTGCAAGTTTCTCGAAAACGGCTCCAACGATTTTCTTTAAACTTAATATCCTAAATAATCACAAAAAGTGCTCCACTTTTTATTTGAAACATTTTCCAGGAAAATTCTTTTAGGGGGTTCTTAGGGCTCTTCTTTGGGTGGGTTCTTCTCTTGGTGGGTTCTTTTTTCTCTTAGGAGGTTTTTAGGGGGAGGGGTGACGTTAGGTTTTCAGTGCCATTTCAATATATTATTTGATTCTACCGTCTATTTAATATTAATAAGAATTTAATGGATTGTCAAAATTCGTAGTTTAAAGAAAAGTGGTTTACCGGAAGTACGACTTTTTTGTCTAAACATTTTTCGGAGACCTATGGTCATTTTCAGTTATATGCAAACTTTGTAAATAAATGATACTCATATAAATAAATAAATCAGAACTGTGTAAATTGCAGTAAGAGAGTGTCCAGACCAGATAAAAAAGATATTTTAGAGAATGTTTATTTGTTTTCCCTGATTGACGCTGAAACTGCTCAAACTAACTGCCAAGTTTTTGTATAAAGATCCATATTTTTGTAAAAAGGGATATTGGCTAGATAATGAAGTTGGATATATGGAGATAGAATGCCATTGTGACGTAGGACTTTCTTGGGTGCCAGCGTTTGTGCAAGACTGTAGACATAGTATAGTGCCAAATAAAAAATAAAAATAGAAGGAGGGCCTCAAAAATCTACGTTCAGATATTTAATGGTATAATTAAATAATATACCACAATATAATAAACCTTTTACCTGAGTTTTATTTAAATGATTGACTAGAGGATTTGAATAATTTAAATCAGGTTTAGACAAAGAGGGATTAAAATTTGGCCGGACTGCACGAATAGCTTCCAGAACAACTTCTCTTGTATCACCTTTCCACTTTGTGTCAGTAAATAATCTATTTATTGATATGCCCTAGAGTGAGAAAAAAAAAACATTAAATTGCAATAACAGGAAAATTTCTCAAGAAAAAAATTAAAAAAATAATAAAAAAAAAAAACCTCATCAAACATAATTCTTAGAGTTGTATTCAACAGTACATCTTTGTCATGTTTAGATGATCTTGCAATACCTTCTAATCTATATATAAATGATAATACAGATGGTTTAATTTTAAAAGTATGCATAATTTTCCAAAGTTCTAATAACTTTTCAATTTTCCCCTGAAAACAAATTGAGTTATTTACAACAAATTTAATTAATGTTTTATTCTCAAGTTTGCTTGGAATGTTTGTAAATGTGTACAAGGAAGACTCAAGAATTATATATAATTCTTAAAATCAGAACCACAATTATTTCCACGGTGCACAAAAAAAATATATATATAATGTAAATTAAGAAATAATACTTACTGATTTAGCATATCCGCTGAACAAAGCATCGAACACTTTCCCATCATTAACTTTAACATCACCATTATTCAAATAATGATTTAATGTGGCCCATGCTCTATTCAAAAAGCCGCAATTAACCTAAAACAGCAACATAGTGTCAATCAAAAATAATAGTATCGAGATATTTTCCGTGATAGCCCCTGCTTCATTTTGTGATCATCGACCGGATTCGGGCGTTCGCTCATCATCATGATGTCTTGATAAAACAGTGCGATAACACAGAATTGCAAGGAGGAAAATCAGTTTATACCATTCTCTTGAATCTGAAATTTTACAGATAATTTGTTTTAATTGCAGAAGAGAAAGTCATGTAAATGTTTCACACCATTCTATCATATTTCTACTGTTAAAGTCATGCTTGCAAAAATTTTTTAGAATACAGATATGAATATATACAGAATAGAATATATTTTTTAGAATTTTTGTTGAGGTTGGGTCCTCAGAGCTTGAAAGCATTAGAGATATTTCCTTTATTGAGTCTGACTTTTAGGTCTAGCACATTTACGAACGTTTATTTGATTTGAAAGTACAACCTGATTTTGCTCTATGAAGTTTGTGTTACCGCACTGTTTTATCAAGACATCATGATGATGGGCGAAGCCCGAAACCGGTCGATGACCACAAAATGAAGCAGGCTATCACACAAAATATCTCTGATGCTTTCCAGCTCTGCGAACCCAACCACAACAAAATAATAGTATTCTGAAAAATGTTTGCAAGCATGGCTTTAACAGTAGAAATATGATAGAATGGTGTGAAACATTACACGACTTGCTTTTCTGCAATTAAAACAAATTAACTAAAAATTTTTCTTTAAAATTGCTATGTTTGCAAACGTTTAGTCAGGCTGGCCTTAAAAAAAGGTAGTAAGGATTATATTTGTTTACCAGGGGCGGGTTAGTGTTTATGGACTTGTAATTGGGAGGTCCCCGGTTGTAGAGATCTGCGGATAAGTGCTAAATTTATACTAGTATAAAAAATGTTAAGGTAAAGTATAATGTTAATGTATTTCCGTCAGCGGCACCTAATTTAGTAGATGGTCAGTTAAGCCCTTTCACTTTCACTTTTTCGGAAAAAATTATTTTTAAGGGTGTTTTACAGTGGCTACGTACTTCTTCTATGCCATTTCACTTACAGTATACAGTAGCACTATAATGTACAGCCAAAAGCTACAAGTAAAATGTGCTAAATGTGGAATGTTAGAAAAGAAGTTTGGATTCTTCACTGAATATACGGAAGAGACAGATTCGGAGGCATTATCATGAAACAATGTCATTACCAGCTTTTGCATAAAGTAACAAACATTTTACTATTAATGAATTTTCTCCAATTACCAATTATCTATAATCTAATGTATTAAATTAGTAAACGCAATTACTTATATTTTGTTTAGAATATAACTAGAATTTAAATCGTCGAAGATAAAATTATTAAAAAAATAGTGACTTAAAATAAGAAATATTTAATACACCTTAGAGCAGGCAATACAAATGAAACAATATACTTGATACTGAAACATAATAATACTTTTCAGCCTTTTTAGCTTTTTAAAGCAACTCAAAGGAAATAAAAAATACTAGGCACACATGATTTTATTTTTCTATAATCAGCATAACCCAAAACATGTGTCTCTATAGACTACGGATCTTTTCATGTTCGTAAACTACGTGAGTGATATATACTTAGGTTAGTTTCTAAAAGGCAAGTTATAAATGAATTATATAAATGAATTGGCGACTCAATTGAGGCTCTAGAGACAAAATTATTTCGGACAATTATGCAACATTATTACTTCCTTTAATTGAATCTTGTTTACCCGTAGAAGTTCTTATGGTGTGGCAGCGAACAAACACGCGGAACGGAACCTAAAAGAGCAGATGGAGAATATGATGGCATTTTTAAAGCAGGCAGTGGAAGGAGAACAAGTTGCTATGGCCATTAATGAAGCCGAATCTAGTGACTCAGTAAGGTCAGTTGTTAAAGACAAAGATGTCCTGTACCCAGCACACAAAGATCTCGCCCATCTAGAAATAGATTTTATAGGTGCTGATATAGTATGCACTTTACCAACCCTAATGATATCTACTGTATAAAATATGTGCTCTATTCTAGTAAGTATAACCTTCTTCTATATTCTTATCAGTCAGTATAGTTATTTTTATTTCTATTAGAAAATTATCAAATATGATTATAAATACGTTATTATTATGTAGAAAAAAGAGATAAAAAGCTCTTACACCAATTATCTAACGTGAATGCAAACTTCGCTCAGTAATTCACTCTGATGAATCGGCCATTCATCAGAGTGAATTACTTCATACAGGCCGGCCGCATATGTATGTCTTAACAATATTGGATTACTTCATTCGACTGCGAATCATCAAATAAACTGCGTAGATCTTCAGGGAGGAGCTCATACGCAAGGAATCGTAAGATCATGGCTGGGCAGCAAAATTGCCAAAAAGAAAGAGGGGTGCTCAAAAACATGCTTCACAGTCAGACCATTTTTATTGGTGGGTTTTGCGATGTAGAGGAGATTTCCATCTTTTCTAAAAGATATTAAAACAGTAGGTCGTCTGAGATAAATCTTTGCATTTTAATGTTTTAATCTTATTTTTTTTTACGTTTTAAATGTGTGATAATAAATGTTTTGAAAATAATAGTTTTATTTTAATTTCTGCTGTAGTGCATACTATACCAGAATCATGACGGTAGAGCGCATACTATGCTAGTATTGATTCTAAGGACTGCCTATTTGTAGAATCTTTTATTTATTTTATCTAGTTATGATTTTGTACAGGTGTTAGTCATAATTCTTCTCGACTGCATTTATGCGCAAGGATGAATTTAGTATTGAAAAAATTTGATTTATATAGAGCCCTGGCCGTGCTATCCGTAAGCGAGGGGCGGACAGAGGAAGGGGCGGATGGTAAGGATGGGGTTCCGGTGGGTGCGTCTCCTGGCGGAAGCGATACCGGCTTGCTCCACAGGCCTCAAGGAAGCCGGGGGGCGTCCCCGAGGTCCCGGGGCCGACGTTCCGCACCCCTCGGAGACCTAACATGGTAATCAGGATGGTGCAGGCCAACCTCCACCATGCAAAGGCCGCTTCGGCCAGGGACAGGGAGGGGCTACATGTAGCCCTACTGCAGGAGCCAGGTGCCATGGGGGGATCGTCCGAGGACTGAATCCGAAATTTGGGAAGGTACTGTACAACAACTCTGTAAGTAGAACTCGAGCATGTATAGTGCATAGTAACAAGGTGAGCTGTGGACTAATACCGGAACTGTGCTCCGCCGATTGTGTTACAGCTCTCTTATCAACACCGAAGAGGGAGCGGAAAGGCTGGTAATTAGCTCAGTGTACTTCCCCGGTGACGAGGATTTCCCCCTCTGCCTACTGAGAAGAATGATGGACTACTGCAGAGGTGGAAACTTAGAGCTGGTGCTGGGATGCGACGCCAATGTGCACACTGCCTGGGGGGCACCGACATCAACCAAAGAGGGTAAGCATCTTTAAGAATTCATTACTGGTGAAGGGTTGCATGTAGCTAATGTAGGCTCGGAACCAACCTTCGTGCCTGCAGCTAGGAGGGAGGTGCTGGATATGACGCTAGCCTCGCGCCGTATGTTGAGCAAAATTGCTCACTGGCATGTATCAAGTGAACCATCGTGCTCGGATCATAGGCACATTAGGTTGGATATATGCACTCCACCATTGGTCATCAGTAGGCTTCGAAGCCCGACGAAGACTCACTGGAAGGGATTCGTTGGGAGTCTCAGCGAGTCTCTCGGTGACCTCAAGGTGGATGTACGGACGACAGAAAGTCTGGAATGGGCAGTGGCACGGGTGACCGAGGCGATTTTGGACGCCTACCAGGAAAACTGTCCGGAGAGGGAAAGGCCTAATAGGTCGAAGACCGTCTGGTGGAACGATCACCTCGAGAGAAGGAGGCGAGAGGTGAGAAGGCTGTTTAATAAAGCCAAAATCAACCAAGACTGGGCATCATATAGAAGGGTACTGACGCAGTACAACGTTGAAATAAGGAAGGCCAAGCGTAAAGCTTGGCGGAGATTCTGTGAGGACGTAGCGGACACCTCGGAGTGCGCGAGAATTCACAGAATCCTAGCAAGGGAAGGTACTGCGGACAGGGTAGGGTTCCTGAAGAAAGATGACGGAACCTACACTAACTCGATAGAGGAGTCGCTGGAGCCGCTTATGAGCACACATTTTCCAGGGTCCTCTTATGGAGAGGCCCCTCTAGAGGTTGAGGGGCTGAGAAGGCCTGGTCGGGCGGATTGGAAAATCGCGAATTACGTCATACAGCCGAATAGGCTAAGATGGGCGATTGGAAGGTTCAAGCCCTATAAAGCACCAGGCGTGGATGGGATTTACCCCGTCTTCCTGCAGAAGGCGGTGGAGGTGTTGACACCACACCTATGTAGGATCTTAGAGGCTGTTTGGCCTGGGGATTCATACCGATAGAATGGCAACAGGTGAAGGTCGTGTTCCTCCCGAAAGTAGGGAGATCGGTAGATCAAACGCCAAAGTCGTTTAGGCCAATAAGCCTGTCCTCCTTTCTGCGGAAGGCGATGGAGAGGATGATTGACAGGTTTATAAGGGACGAGATTTTGAGGATAAATCCTCTTAATAATCGCCAATATGCCTATCAGGCAGGGAAATCTGTAGACTTGGCGCTGAATGACCTAAATAGGCTACTCCAAAAGTCGCTTGACGACAAGGAAATTGCGATAGTCACCTTTTTGGATATAGAGGGCGCCTTTAATAAAGTGTCCTCAGAGTCTCTTGTTGGTGCTCTGATAAGAAGGGGCACGCCCCCTACGGTTGGTCAGTGGATAAGGACTAGTCTATTGGGAAGGACTAATATAGCCACCATAGATAATTCATCTCTTGTGGCCAGGGTGAGTAGAGGCTGTCCGCAGGGAGGCGTTTTGTCGCCATTGCTGTGGACGTTATTAGCCGATGACATCCTGACCAAATTAACCGCGGAAGGCTTTCATTGCCTTGGTTTTGCGGACGATCCGGCAATCGTGGTGAGGGGGCGGTTCGCGGTAACTATCTCGGAGCGCACTCAGGGGGCGCTCAATATTGTGAATAAATGGTGCAGAGCGGAGGGTCTCTCCATCAATCCCACAAAACTCAAGTGGTTCCTTTTACAAGGAAGAGAAATTTACAAGGCTTACAACAGCCAATACTCAGAGGGGTCATGATCCCCTTTGCCATGGAGGCCAAATATCTGGGAGTCATATTTGACCGAAGGCAGACATGGAACTCTCATATTAACATCACCGCACACAAAGCCAAAATCGCCATGGGTAGGTGCAGGAGGTTATGCGGTAAAAGTTGGGGATTAAGCCCGAGGATGGCCCTGTGGATTTATACCTGTGTGTTGAGACCAATGGTTACCCACGGGGCGGTGGTGTGGTGGACAAAGACCTTGCAGATGGGGGGTTGGGAGTGCTTGGAGGTATTCAAAGGCTGGCTTGCCTGAGTACGACGGGTGCTATGATGACTACCCCAACTGCGGCCTTGGAGGTCCTGTTAAACCTTCCACCACTCCACATTTACGTCCAAGGCGTTGCAAGAGCAGTTGTGGCACGACTACAACAGGGACAAGCACCCATTTATCCCAGGCATACTGGGAAGCATCAAGACCTATGGGAGGAGCTGGAGGCGGACCCGATTTTGGGCCTGCCTACGGACATAATGACTCCTAGGTATGACTTCCAAAAACCCTTCAAAGTCTTGATATTAGACAGAGGGGCATGGAAGAATGGGCCGCCAATTACAGGCGAATCTATGTGGTACACGGACGGGTCCAAGATGGAAGATGGAGGGGGAGCCGGCGTGTACGGGGCTCATCCGAGATGTAATATCTCGGTGAGCCTGGGAAGGCTAGCTACGGTCTTTCAGGCGGAGCTAGTCGCGATTATTATCTGCGCCGCCGAAATAAGAAGACGGGGAGTGTATAACTCCAGAGTCGTCATTTATTCGGATAGCCAGGCTGCTCTGCGGGCAATTGACTCGTGGGAGATCAGCTCAAGGCTGGTGTGGGATTGCCTAGGTGCACTCAGGGAAATTAGTAGCCATAATAAGGTCTTCCTGGTTTGGGTACCTGGGCACTCGGGTTACAGAGGCAATGAGGCGGCGGACCGCCTGGCCCGGGAGGGTTCAATCAGAGCACTTATCGGGCCGGAGCCGTTCTGTGGCGTCTCAAGATGCCTCAGGAGTGCATCCATCAAGACATGGATGCAGGACCGATCAAGGGAATGGTGGGTCAAAACTTCAGGCCAGAGCCAGGCGAAAACGTTTATTCATAGCCACGCGCCCAAGCTAACTGCGGAATTACTCCAATTAGGCCGGGTGGCCATAAGGATAGCAGTTGGCGTTCTTACTGGCCATTGTAGATTAAACAAGCACATGCATCGCATAGGCCTGGCAACGGATAGCCTGTGTAGGTTTTGTCAGGAAAAAGAGGAGACGGCGCTGCATGTGGTATCAGTGCAAGGGGCTGGTCTGGCTAAGGTACCGCCTCTTTGGTAAAGAGAAGCTGGTGCCAACAAGCCTCAGCCAGGGCCCTCTCTCGGACCTATTAAGTCTTTTAAGGCAAGCAGGACTCGAGAGGGGCTCTGATGGCAGGTGCTCTGATTGACCACCTGGGAGCCCCCCCCAATTCCACAGTCCAGTTAAGGACAGGATAGGGGGAGGGTCTCAACTAGGGGGATGCCACAATAGATCCTTGGGGTGTCGCGGTGGCGTAGGCTGAAGAGCCAATTCCCCCTTTAGAATCTAATCTAATCTAATCTTTGTTGCATGCAACAAAGGTCATTCCCCTAACCGTTGCATTATTTATCGCGGGGTCATATAGCGATTCCTTATTCAGGACTAGGAGAATGAGTGAAATGCTGATCAAAGTAAAACAACAAACTCAAATAATGAAATATCATTGAATAATGACACAGCATGGCCAGATTCTTCTGATTAAAATAAAAAGCTAAAAAGGCTGAAAATATTATTATTAGGTCTGTTTGATTTGTATTGCACTTTTCGAGTTGTAAAAAATATCTCTTGTAATGTTTTTTTTTTTATTGTCTGTGGGGAGGGACACAAGCCCTATGCTATCCAAAGCCCTTCTGGCCCCATATAGCTACCCTAAAGTTTGGAGCATTCTCAGTGCACTGCCGGCCTCGGACAGTGTTCTCTCGATACAGACAACACTGTCCATCACCGGATGGTGAGTTGTAAGAGGCTCCTAGGAAGAAAAAATCTAAGGGCAGCAGCTGGACTCGAACCTGGGACCGCCGGATTGCTAGTCCAGCGCGCTACTAATGAGCCCATCCCTTTTTGTAATGAGTTACTATTTTATTATAATTTTATTTTGATTAGATTCTGGATCTCGAAGATAAAATTGAAAAAAAAAAATAGTGACTCAAAACAAAAGATATTTATTACAACTTGTAAAATACAATACAAATCTAACAGACTTAATGACAATACTTGTTCATATACACAAAGACAAAAAAAATACGTGGAGGTCCCGTTTGAGTCCAGCTATGCTGCCCATAGATTTTCTCTTCCTAGAAGCCCTACAGCTCACTGTCCGGCGATAGACAGTGTTGTCTGTAACAGGCCGGGCCGCTAGTGCATTGAGAAGACTCCGGGCGCTAATGACCATAGATATTGACGCGCCTTAAATTTAAACAAAACAAAAAACATTCGATACACATGATTTATTTTTCTATAGACAATACAACCAGAAAAAACATGTGTCTTTATATACAATTACTAACATTTTTTTTTTATCAATGCTTGAGAAATTTCCGTAATCGAGTGCAAAATAAACACTAAAAATAACAGTTGACTGATACCACATTATTTTAAAATTTAGAAAAGAATTTCGATCTATATTTAAAAAAACCAATTCCTAAAACTTGTAACGACACTACATTTTCTGATATGAAACAAAAACGAAATTCTTTTTGAAATTGACACAAATTATGATTAATTTGTAATTCAAATTAAAGTAAATTGCTTTTTAATTTATACTTCTTGTACTCAAGTGAAAAGCAATTTATATGTCGATGTCTTAATACATTTCTCCGAACTAATGAATCGAAATAGAATATGTAAAGCACAAAAACAAACAAAACAAATTATATTGAATTTCCAATTAAGATATAGATGGCAGATCTACACCACTTAGTACAGTATTTACTATAAAACATTCTTTAAGTAATTCTTAATATTGTAGTGTTCCAGCAACTTTCAGTCAGCATGTTTGAGTAAGTAATGAATTTTTAAAATCTAATTCTAAATTAAAAGCATAAGTAACAATAATAGAGACCGTTATTGTCTAAAAAAAAATAAGTATATCAGAAATTTTTTAACTTACACAAACATCAATGTATGCAGTCAACAAAGTGGCAAGACTCCTTTCTTTTCCAGCCGTATCAAGTTCTGAATATTTTACTTTTGACAAGGCTTCCCGCATTTTAAAGTTCAATGTTAATTTTTTTGATTTCCTTGTTAAAATATATATATATTTATATATTTACATGTATAAACAAAAAATTATATATAATGGGTATATAAGTAATTGTCATATATGCTTACTTGTGATCAGAAGTGGCAGGTGTGCTTAACGAATTTTTTATATTTTCATTTCGATCCAATTTAATTTCTTCTGTGAGTTCTTCGTGAGTTTCGTTCCCTATTTCTTCCATTTCCTCAACTTCATCAATATCGAAAGCTATATTTACTTTTCCATTTGTCAACGCTTCTATTTGTTTTACTTCTGGCTCTTCGAGATCTGTAGACGATTGGAAATCCTCTTGAAGATGTATATCATTTACTGATGCAATAAAATTATCTCCTTGAAGTCGTGATAGATTTGTAGCATTTATTTTTTTAACTTTTGTTCGTCTTTCACTCGCATTATCCTCTGATACTATTTAGAAATAAACAAAATAGTGACTAAGTAGAGCAGAAACTTTAATATCTATTCAAGAAACACGACTTTTTCATTTTTTATAATTGCTTTCTAGACTTACCTTCCAATAATTCTGTATAAAGTTTCTTTTTTATTCGTTTTTTCTTAACTTTATCAATGTGTAAAGTGGAAACATTTGTAGAACGATATCTCGCTTGCTGCTGTGCGGAATAAGTTCCTAAAACATAGTTATAAGTTTTTAAGGTGCAATGTTTGTAACAAGGCTTCAAATAATGTCAAGAACTACTTCAAATTAAAAATAACGCCTAGTTCTTTTCATTTCGTGATACGAATAGCAGCGATGATACTTTTACTTCAAAATATTCAAACGATTCGTACAAGCCTTGTAACTCGTCACCATTTCAGCATTTTCTTTTGCTCGGTAAAATGTGTGTTAGCAGCTAATACAATAGGTTTGCTTAATCGACGAGTAAACAAATACCAGAACTCTTTTTGTCAGAAATTATTCACAATCATCACCGCTAATATTACTTTAATTTGAATACCTTCATAATCAATGCATTGACAATATAAATGTTAAGATAATGCAAGATATACTTGCATTTTGGTTTCATTTTGTAAGTAGTCCTTGCGGCCATCAATAAATAAATAATAGATTACAAGTTTTATTACGATATCTATGGGACCTATTTGAATAATTCTGAAACTTATTATTCTTAAGAACAATGAAACTTATAAAAACGAAATTTTTCCTCTTATTACATCTTTTCATTGACAAGGTTATAATAAGATAATATTAACTCCAAACAGACTAGAATAAAAGAATCATCAATGCAATCAAAATCCAAAAAAGAGAGAAATTATTAAATCAAATAACCTGTGATATGTCGTTCTGTGATCGTCTGGCACAGAGAACACTTCAGTCTCGATTGATGCAGAGTCATGAAATTTGGATGGACTAAATGCATACCGCCTAAAGAGATATTACTGAATTGCAGTGCACGTAGCATATTTACTACTCAATAAAGGCAATAGCATTTTTATATTTCACTAATAATAACCACGCGTTCCCATCTTTTTAAAAAACCTATAACCTTCCCATAACCTCCATTAACTAAAATCGCTAATGCGAACCGCCTACTATCAAACTATTTTAGAACTAAATAAACACATGTACGTAAAGGTTTAACATGAATAGGTTTTGTTACTCAGATGTCAGATCTTTATATGATACCGTGTTGTACCAAAATATCAGCATGCAGTGCATTGGAAGTTATTTAAAATGACTTACCAGTCGAGTGAAATCTTAAGTTATAACCATATCCAGAATGGAAAAGTTTAGGTAATTTTTATCAATAATGCAGGTAAAACGAGAATTTTTGATGTGGACCAAGTTTCAGCCATCATTGCCGAAAAAGCAAACACTGTAATTGAACTTCATTTAAATGGTAAAAATAGTTGACTATTAATTTATTACAAATAATGATAATAAGGCGATAGTTTTTATTTGTGATGAGAAATTGAAAGCTCCATGTTACCATCGGAACATATTTAAAAATTATTTAAATACAGTATTTAATAAATTACTATATTAAATATAGTAATAATAATAATAATAAATTAAATGTAGTATTAAAATATGACAATTGTAATGCGAAAAAGGGCAAATTGTGTTAAAAAAGAAAAAAAAAAAACACAAAAATGAGGTTCTAATTCCCGAGATATAAAAGACATATTCGTTGTCCATTTCATAAAGATTTTTATTGTATTGTTAAAAATTATCTTATTAACCTAGGAATTCTAAGGAATCATTTTTATGCATATTTGCAAAGCATTTTGATTTGAAGACGTTGACAATTTTGTTTGATATGTAGTTTTTTTTTGGCACATCAACTGCAGTTGTCATTAGCTCCACATATAGTTAAACCAAGTTCTTTATAAACTACTTAATTGTGTAATTATCGTTAAATTTTAACAAGAAGATTTTTTTTTTATATAATGAAATTCATGATTATTTAAGAAAATTAATGAAAAGCATGTAGATGGTTGCGTTTAATTTCATAGTAGTTTTCAAATCGCCGTTAGTTGCGCTGTCTGTCCTGTTACAGTTTTGTGGAGTTACGGTGGTTGCTATTTCCGACAATGTACGGTATTGTTTTGTTAGTCGATAGGTTGAACTCGTTTAAGGAGGTTACAGTACACTTGGTTAAGATCAAATTTTTAATTTATAACTCTTCTCTCTCTCATGATAACTGCAAATAGAACAGTTTCTTTTATTGTAATCGATAATCATTATTATATTATTTTAAGTTTTAAGCTTTTCTGATTGAAACTTTTAGTAATTAATATTTACAAGTGTATCGGTAATTAATCAAAGAATGAATGAAAAAGATCTGCATTTAGCTAAAGCAATAGCAGGAATGGATTTGCATTGTTTAACAAATTCAGCAAAGAAAACTGCAGTCACCAAGCTGCAAGAAAAAGTGCTTAGGTATGTTTATTATCTATAATTTTAATTAACATTACTAGTATTTCATTTAGCATGTTATTTATAATTGAATTTAACTTAATGCTCTTTTAAATCATTTTTAGAAATGGGAAAATATTTTCTACAAATTTAAATTTTTCGGGTGATATGATCGATTAATGATTACAATTCATCAAATTCCTTAAATAATATATACATTTTTAATTCAGACTTGACGTTTATTTTGAATAGAAAATTATTTCGTCAATTTTTTAAGCGTATAGTTAAAACATTAGAGTGTCGGTCAAAATTAAGGTATCTTAGTGAAATCGATTTATTTGTAAAATTTTCACCGCGGCGGGAAGAGGGAATATGCTATCGGGAAGAGACTGTTATCTCTTTTAAATACTAAGTTATTTATTTTAAATTCCAACAAATAAAAACAGCCACATTATGGATTTAATCATGTTTTTTAATTTTTAAATAATGTAATAATAGCTATAAAAATGTATATATTTAAGTATAGTTCTAATAATATGTTTGCGGTCTCATATCTCCTTAACTTGCATGAAAGTAGGGTTTCAATTGAACTTTGTCTTAGAATGATTAAATTAGAAATGTGTAGCACAATGCTTTATAAATTAGTCTTTATTTAAAAAGAACTTTTGGTTTAACGGTTTATTCTCGGTCCCAGTTTGGAAAAATACAGACACTTATTTGAGTTGTTGTTAAATGAATTGTTATTTTGAAGTTGCAGTTATGCACAATTATTTTAGATTTAATTTGTATTTTTCACTTTTAATTTATGAAATGGTTCCTCAATTGATTGCATATTTATAAAAATCAATATTTTATATTTATTGATAATTGTTGCGCGTGACTAATTTCAAACAAGTATTGATACAGTTTCCAATATCAAATTATCTTTAAAGTTGTTGACCGTGATTGAAACAAGGGTATACAGATACTGCATTCACTCTTGTCGAATGCATTAATATCGGTGTATTTTTGGCCAATAAGTTTCATTTATATTCACTGAATTTCTCTTACTTTAATGAAAGCCTACAACTACTTAAAATTTTATAATTCGTTGTATCGATTGTTTAATTACTTCATACAGGAATTAATTTAATGTTTTATTAAAAATAAAGAAGTTATATAATTGAAATGCATAAAATGTATGCATGTTTTTGCATGAATGTTATTACAATAACAAAATAAAATCAAAGGATCGTTGTCCTTCCTTTTCAGGCTGAATAAATTAAAAAACTTCTAGAGGCTAAATGAATTTCTGTAATATTATTTCTTAGAACGGTGGCGTCACACGTTCTGTGTATTGGGAATTTTTGTCATTCACTGACCTTGTCATATGCTGCATGGTAAATTGTTTTGTTACCTGTTGTATCTAATAAGCTGATAGTAAGTTTCATTCACTGCTTTCCTCATTTTCATTTGTAAAGGAATTAACAGGATTTGTATTCTTTTTCTGACTCATTATTTGTAAATTTACTATTTTAAAATTATAAAATTGATTTTAATCTTAGTACTTCCTTCTTAAGGAATCCAAAATGTGGAATATATTGTTATCTGTATATGTGCAATATCATTCAAATGCAGAACAGGAAGTAATATGAATTGAAAAGTATACCACTAAATTTTAGATTTTATCACGTATTACGTACGATTTATCTACCTTGAATACATTTATTCAAACACAGCAAATCAGAATAGATGTTTTTATTAAAGAATGGGCCCAGCCGAGGTCTAAGTGCTGAACCTCCTTTTGGAGGCCCCGCCCGAGTTTCTAGATTAGATTAATGTCAAGTCACTTGGAAATTATCATTTCCATGTTTGAATCCTGTTTTCGTGCGTATTTTGTTAGAACAATCGTTCGAATAGGAGAGTTATGGAAATGTAGGAATCTCCGTCCTTAGTCCTAAAATTCAGGACCGTACGATTGTTAAGCAAAGTAAAGCATTTTTGGCCTTACTTGTTTCTCTTTTTATCATGCCTTGACCAGTTATCTTGGCTACCATATTATAGTGATTGCAATGTTATCGATAGTTGCTCATTGGACATTAAAACTCAGGTTTCTCCGTTAATCTCTGCTAGGACTTTTTTGATTTATTATTTTACATAGTATTTTGGAACAATAGCCGGTTTTTATCATTATCTCTCGTTACAAGAACAAAATATTGAGTTATCCAACATGACATTTCTTTGGATTTAACGCAGTAATTCCTCTATTATTTCTTTAACAAGCAGGTAATTTTGAGAATATTGAAATTTAAAATGTAAATACGTTTTAAAAATACGCCTTGTTTATTTGCTCAACAGGTGTACACAGTTACTTCTCTCATTTGGCAATATGCTATCGAAAAATTCCAAAGAATGCAGGTAAATTATTGCCAGTCTTTGTTTTTAAAATTTTGGAATCATTTGCGGCTTTATCTTAGGATTGATTATTGGATATAGATTTAAGTAAAAATATGATAGCATCTCATACCAAATATCTCTTTGTAGAAAACTTAAAAAAAACAGCTTTCCATGAGTTTCTGTCCGATTGGGATGTTAACAGTAATTCTTGGATTTCATTAAGTCCTAAATTCTATTAAGTTGCTTCGGTGAACATACTAAAAAACTGTGAATTGCTATTTAAGCCAGAGATTCGTCCAATCTTTCACGTATGTGCCATCCAGCGATATTCCTAGCCACCCAAAGTGTCAAAGTTCGAAATATTTCTATATAGAACAAGATGTATTTACTTTCGTATTTGACCTGTTGAATAATTTTTCATTTTCTCTTACTATTGAAGAGAAATATTGCGTTCGTGTACAATTTTTGGGAAATGAGTGTGTGGGTTGAGAGAGAGATAGACAGAACAAAATATTTCCAAAATGAAAAACGAAACATGAAAGCTCTCCAAAATAGAAGCTGATGCTTGATATTATTGTTAGCTATCACCAATGCAGCTGACAAAAAGGTTTGGTCAAAATCACTGTCATAAATGCAATTTTTGTACGATTTGTTCAAAAATAATCATAACGATTTTCTTTAAACCATATTTATTACCCACAAAAATACTTCTCATGGTTTGAAACATTTTCTAGGAAAATTGAATTTTGAAATGTTTTGGAGGAGCAACAACAATGTTCCTCTAAAGTGTCAAATCAGTATAATTTACGGTTCTACTACCTACATACTATTACAGTAGCTGGGAACAAAATATTTTAGAGATTTCTGTGGAGTCTGTGACGTTAGATTTCGAATGTTAATTGGTTTTGTTGAATTCTTCTGGACTACCAGGTAATCATTTCAAATAATATTTGCTTCGGCTGCTAATAAACATGTACTCTCATCATATTCATATTTTGTATTTATTGAGCAGCTGCGTAAAAATTTCAAGGTTAAAGAAAATCTGTCAATTTTGATTGTAGTAAAAGAAACTCGTGTAAATGTTTTCACAACTAGGTTTTCGTTTTTGTTTTCTGTAAACATAAGAATTGTGTTTAATGTTGAAGAGAGAGTTATTTTAGCAAGGGCAGCAGTAGATATAAGTAGTGGGTAAGTAGGACATTAGGTAATGAGATTAAGGCCTTGTACACCAATCTCATAGTACCTATGGGTTCAAGAACATGTCTTCAGGCAGTTTTTATTTTGTATATTGTAGATAATTAAATAGAAAGGGTCCACAAACACTATCTAAGAACTAACTTCTTATTATTAACTTGTGACCTTATGTTTCACTTAACCTAAACAACAAATCTATCGTTAAAATATATAAAATACACACATACACATACCGTGGGAGAATTATTGTGTGTGCTTGTGGTCACGATTAAAGTTTTATTTTTCGTGTACAAGTCACATAAGGAAATCACAACAAATGTTGCAATAACAATTTACATTTTAATTCTCTCAATTCTTTTTTCTTAGATTATTTTGTTATTATTATCTTGAGATACAAAAGAACAATATCTTCTTTGTCAGAATTAAATAATTTTCTTTTAAATTCTTGAAGTCTGATGTAAAACTGACTTACTGCAGTTTTAACAATTCCAACTAATACATATTCTTTAAATCGGTGATACTTTGGTCAGTGAAACATTTAGTTAAACTTACAAATCCATCATCATTAACATCAATTTTTCAAAATATAGTTTTATATATGAACAGCGAGCTTAGCAAGTTAAAAGACAGTCGTTGGCACAGTTTTCAGAAGTAAAATTTAAAAAAAAAAAACTTTTTAGTAAAGTCGCAGTTTGCTTTACAAGCATTCAGTTCGTATAAGGTGAGCTCGAGGCTGATGTAGGACTACTTAGTATACTGATGGAAATCAATAGTCAAAAAAAATTTTACCCATTCTGGGAACCTGAGCATCCAGGTTATATGAGCAACGAGGCGGCAGATCGCTTCGTTGACCGATCGCTTGCCCAAGAGGGCTCCCTTATTAGACCTGAATTTTTCTGTGGTATTGTAAAGTGCCCACATGTGTGCAGGCATCAGAGCATGGGTGTACGATAGATCAGAAGAAAGGTAAAAAGGATAGAAGATAGGGTCAGAGACAGGTGAAAAAGTTTATTAATGGCTAATCGCCCAAGTTAACTGAATAGCTGCTCTAACAAGACCGTGCGGCCAAACGGATGACTGTAGGCCTCCTGACTGGCCACTGCAGACTTAACAAGCACATGCATCGCATGGGCATGACAATGGCTAACCTGTGTTGGTATTATCAGGAAGAGGTAGAAACAGCAATGCATGTACTGTGTCAGTTGTGAGGGGCTTTTGTGGTTGATTTCTCTCTTCTTTGGAGAGAAGAAGCTGAAGCTTACAGGCTTTACCCAAGAGTTCCTTTCACTCCTAGTTTAGATTTAACTTGGAGTGGGTCACAATCACAGACATTCAGCCAGTCGAGGCTTATTGTACCTATCCCTGTAGGTCTAGTATGAGAAACATCTCCTCTTCATGAGTTGAGGGCTACCCCAACCAGTTCTTTTTGCGCTATCAACTTCTCTGATCCCAGGGTGCCAAAGTTCTCCAAAGCGAAATTCGGCAACGTAATCAAACAGCAGGTGCAAGGCCGTTCTCCTGGCATAATCTACAAAATGTTCCGAGTTAATTATTCCCACCTTGTGTAGGTGTTTCTTGAACCTGCCGTGGCCCGTGAAAAGGCCCGTTACCAGATTAATTTGTTTTTTCCTAAGCTTAGGAGCTCTTTGGTTTTATGTTTACATAGCTTAGTCGTAATCATCTTGCTTTGTTTAGCAGCTGGACTTAATTTCCAGATTGTCATGCTCTCTCCGGTGCCAGTTTCTGAGAGATGCACGTACTGTCCCTATGGTTATCACTATGACAGGTTTTGGACCACAGAACGGGGAATTCGCCCCAATCCCTGTCCAGTTGGTGCCTGTTTCATTTTTTCTAATCCCCAGGAACGTACTCACTCTAGCTGAACGTTATTGGGTGGGAAAGTTGCTTCAGGGGTTCTCTATATTCCCTGGCAGGAGATGAGGTGGTTCTGAACAGCACGGGCCTTAAATGCAGCCTGGTTGTCCGAAATTATGTGACTCTTCCTACTTCCTGGGACTATTTTCCTGTTTTCCTTGGCACAGACCTTGATTGCGAGCTTCAATCTCCTAAGTCTAATTAAACAGACGGGACTGTAGACGGTATTCTAACTTATGCTAAGTGTCCACTAGAGACAAAATAGTCTCGAGACTAGTGTCACAAATGGATAAGGGCCTGAGAGCAGCCTCAGAGACAAGCCCGCGCAGGTCTCCGAGAGCGTAACTGTCACAAGTGGACATGTCCATGCTGTTCTCATATTCATTACTGCTGCATGTTCATTCCATGTTTATTACTGCTCTCGTGACTCACTCTCCAGTCTTCCGTCAGTGTTGGAAGATTTTTCTCAGCTTTCGGATATGGATTTCATTCTTGTGTGTATTTTTCATTTTTATTTCGGAATTCTATGTTTTTTGGTAATTCTTTTACCTTCCAATAGCCGCGCATATAATTGGAACATGAAAAGGCGCAGAGTAACTGAGAGATACATCAAGTAATTTCAAGCGAAGATGTTAAGTTAATTCCAAATTTTGCCAAATACAGGTCTATGTTAGAAGATAGAAAATGCACCATTATGAATTTCGATGTTTATTTTGTCAATAAAACACAAACACAAAAAAACAAAAGTTGAGTAAAAAGAATAATTTTTTCTGTTCAATTTTACTCTCACAGATTTAAGTTAAATACCTATACAAACAAACTACTCAGAACATAATTTTGTAACTAAACTCTATTGTACAGCCGACTGCCTAAAACAATTATTTAAAAAAAAAAAAAAAAACAACTGGTGTGAAACACTTACACAACTTTCTCTTACTCCAGTTTTCAGAATTGAATTGAGAAATTTTAGAGTTTGTGTACCAAATTTGATGATTCGTTGGAGTTCGTCGAAAACTGAAAAAAAATGTTCAGTAAAAGCACACTTCCGGTTTACCAATTTTCTTGAAACTCGGAATTTTGGCCATCTATTTATTTCTAGTTAATTTGTTTGGATGGTAGAATTGGTATCATATGATATCATAGGTATCACCTATGATAGCACTTTAGAGAAAAATGTAATTCCATCCCTCCCCTAAAAGTGCACTTGAATGAATTTTCCCGAAGAAATGTTTCAAATAAAAGTTGTAGCTCTTTGTATGTGTAGTTACCAAATTTAAAGAAAAGTCGGAGCTATTTTTGAGAAAATCGCAAAAAAGTAAAAAAAAAAAAATCTAGTAAAGTGTTACTTCCGGTTGAGGAACATGACAGGTACTGTCAGATCCCCATCCGTGATACCTAAACGGAATATCAAGTTTCAACTTTCTACGGTTTTTCGTTTTTGAGCTAGCTAGCACAAAACATAGACCATTTGCTAAAAAACACTTTTTTGGACTTAGGGGACCTCAAAACGGATATTTCCGGTGAAAACTCGATATCGAAAATTTGACACAATTACAATACTTCCTCTTACTAGGAGTAAGAGAAAGTAAAAACTACTCTTTCCACTTACCGCTTTTCTCACTTTTATAGGCAATTATAAAATCTAGGACCAATTATAAGATCTAGGAATAAGAAAAAGATAAAAATAAACAAACTGCGAGTTGATTCTCAAGAGGACACGAAATGTTCCTGGTTTCGAGACTGCAGTGACTGTCGAGTCTCAGAAAACTGTCTCGAGAGCGAAAGTGATCTCAAATACAGTTAAAATTAGACAAATAGTAATCGAAGTTAAAAGAAAATCGATTGGAGGTGTTTTCAAGAAAATTGCGAAAAAGAAAAATTCAGTGAAGTCGCACTTTCGATTGATGGATTTTGACCGATACCTTTCGTGTCATATGCGGTGGTGGTGGAACATAAAAGAAATATCAAGTCTAAGCTTCCCACAATTTTTTGTTTTTGAGCTCTTTTGTTCACCTAAACTAAATTGTTACAAAAGTTAGTGCATGGAAACAATGCTGGCCCCTTGACGTCAGATAATAAACCCTATTTGTTGGTTTTCTTTATATAATTTATATTAGTGTTTACTTTGATTAATCTTTTAATCAGTTTTGTTCCTAAACATCTTTACCTCTCATTCGCTATTATAATGTGCAACCAGAATATCCAAAGAAGAAATTGTTATTTGCTGTCCTCTGAGATATTGCTGCAAAAAGGCGCCAGCTGAAGAAATTTGTACCACGTTACAAACCTTGGGGGCAGCAGCGCCCACGACGAGCCCTTCGGTTGTCGATGATAAGGAAGTGATTGAATGTGTGAAGCAGGATTTCGTATGCGACCATTCGAGGATTATCGACCGTAGTGAGGCTTCAAGACCCCCACGGTGAACAACTATCTCAGAAACCTTGATGTCTAGAATTTAAGGCTAAAATCATATCCTCATGAATTGTGCTCCAAAGTATGGCCATTTTTTGAAAACAAAACTTACAAGTGAAACACACACACACAGAGCCGGGGCAAACCTTTTTCTTGCTTAGGAGATCTCAAAAACGTAATTTCGGAAATTTGACACGAATAATCTTCGTCTTGTAGCAGAGCTTTTTAACGCCATTAAAAGAGGTTTTCTGAACCAAAGAGAGATGTAAAAAAAAAAAAATGGAAAATACTGTATTTAAGTCAAGTTTAACCTAAAAGACGAAAGTGGAGCATTCAGGAAAAGGGGAGTGGATTGGAGAAGAAGAGCTGTAGGTCCATGGTAGGGAAAAGTGGTTAAACTCTGTAAACGCCTCCTCACACTGCTTAGGCGGTAGAGGAAAACCAATTATGATAATGATGACAATCCTAAGAGAAACTGAAATCGCAGAATGCTCAAACTTGATATTTCATTTAGGTATTACCAAAGTTTCACATACACGCAAATGACACGACTCTGTCTTTCCTCATTCTGACCCAATAAAATCAACCCGTATGTTGCAACAACACTTAAATTCTCTGAAACAGTGGCTTCTTAAATGGAAAACAAAACAATATACAAAAATGCCAGAATATCACCTTCCACTTAGACCTATTCCCCTCCTCTAGTATATCTAAATCAGATTGCACTTCCTTCGGTCGACACAGTACGATATCTTGGACTTTAATTGACAAGCGACTCACATGGAATCCGCATACAATACTCAAATGGCCGGAATTAAAGAAACGTTACTATCTACTAGCGCGACTACTTGACAGACGGTCAAAACTAAAATTTAGCTGTTGTACGGATATACAACACACTACTTAACCGATATGGACTTAGGACCAGAAATATGGGGGTCAGCCAAGTATTCTAAATCTACCGTCACCAATCATTAGTGTAAAATTCTTCGCTGTATAACCATATATATGTCTCGAAACAGAACCATTCATAACGACCTCAACATACTATCATCAAGGAACATTTCGCTACAAAAAGCTTCACTCTTTGCTATCAGGTCATCTCAGTCCACTAATTCTTCAGCTTTCGTCTTTGACACTTCCAGACATCCCACTCGACGTCTGAGACGGCGCTGGCCGGGTGATTCTCTTGGCGACGGATATCAGTAAGTAAATAATATTTAGGAGAGTGGGACGTCACTTATATATATTCAGCTTATTTACTTAATGCGGGAGCTTTACAGCCCTGTAGATATAAATTTCAAATAAATAAATAAATAAAAAGGTATCACCATTGGACTAAAGGTAACTCCGGCCAGAATCTGCTTACTGGAAGTTCCACACTATTTTATTATTATTTTTTTAATTTTTCTTTATTTTCTCACACATACCTCTTCCAGCGATTTTTTTTTGATATTTCTAAAGAAGGATTTAATTTTATAATTTTTGTATGAAATATTTTTCTGAGAAAATTGATTTCAGAGGTGTTGATTGTTTCAGAAGGATTGATTTAGAGGAGGGAGGATATGTGGTCTCGGTGTAAACTGCCCAAATCTACTCAAACTTACATAATAGCAGCATAATATATAGAAATTAGAGATAATTAAATATGTTTCAAATATTCCCAAATATTAAGACAATTTGTATAAATGGAAAATCTGCAATGAAATGTAATTCCTGTGAGTGTGTCATCATAAAATTATTTATTTTCCAAAAATCCGTGATTAATGGTGTTTCTTGTCAAGTTACACGTGCTTGCTGCGCGCATAAAGGTCGGGAAATTATAACGATTCTGTAGCTAACGAAATTCAGAAGGCCTAATCGTTTAACTAGTATATGTCACGTCAGGAGAGGGCAGTTTAAAGGTCACTAAAACAGGGCAAGAACAGTTGACCTTTAGAATCAAATTTGTATCTGCTAATCCCGTCATTTTTACTAAATCAAACTTTTGTCGAGAGGTAATAGGTTTCACATTCTCTTACAGCTGCAAGAGAGGGAGAAAGTATTGCGATCATTTAAATTTTAGAAATTTAATTTTCACCGAAAGTTTTTAAGATCATGTTTAAAGATTTTTTGTATAGGAAAAACTCTGATGTGAAACATTCACATGACCCTCTCTTACTCCAATCAAATAATTAATTAATGACTGAATTTGTCTGATTGCAGTGATATTAATATTATTTGTTGCCACCAATTCAACCAACTTCTTGGCCATCAACACGACTATATTAGAAAAATTTGTATAATTTTTTTTCTAAATATTAGCCCTGAAGGAGTCGGTAGAAACGTTGCCAACAAATAATTAAATTATTTTTTACCTCCCGATCCCTCATCAAAAGTAGGAAAACAAGAAAACAATTTATTAAAAATGTCTTACAAATTGCAAGTTTACAGTGATACAGTACTAGGCTGGTCATAAATCGTAGGGAATATCCTTGTATACCTGAACGGACTTATGTGGAACTCCCTTCTTTCAAAAACCAATAAAGCTAGTTTATTCCAATTCAAACTTAAACTTAGCCGACATACTTAAGGGAAAGGTAAACGCTACTGTTCCCATAAACTCAGAAAATCAAATTTTCCCGGGAAAATATTTCAAATAAAAGTGACAGGTGTTTGTATTGTGTAGATAGTGTATAATGTTAGAACCGTTTTCGAGAAATTGCGAAAAAGTGAAAAAAAACCTTAAGTGGCACTTCGATTGATGGATTTTGCGCTGAAACCTTCATGTCTGACGCGATGGTAATACCTAAACGTAGTACCAACTTCTAACTCCCTATGTTTTTGTTTAACAGACACACACACTCTTATATATATAAAACAAAAAGGAAATATCTGTTTGAAATTTGTTCTGGGAAAATATCTTTGACGTTAATTTTCAAGTTGGTGTAGAGGTTTGGCCGAGGCGCTATTTATGGAATCCAATTTATATAGGCTGGGTTTTTTTTTATTGTTTAAGATCAAATCAAGTACTCTTCAATGTACTCAAGATCTTGCAAATACTCTTGGTTGTTTTACAAACGAGCACAATGACAGGTAAAAAAAATTGCCAGTCATTTATTTCAATTTTTTCTTTTAGTACAGACTAAAATATATAAAATTTTAAGTTGTGCTTTTCATTTTACTAAAAAATGTTCTTAAGTGCCTGAATTCGTGGGGGCTCAGGATACATATCTCCCCTCCCCACCAGAATTTTAGCTATTGCATAAAAAAAGTCTGCAATAAAAATATTTTCTCTAACAATAAAACCTCAATATGAAAGATTCTCCAGATGATATGAAAGAAATTAGTGAGTGGAAAAGATGGGCCAGTCTGTACAATCCTAAAAAAACGGCTTCCCTTAAATCTCCCTAGAGATGTGGCAGTAGTCTGCTTTTGTTCAGTATCCGGCCACCATTACCAACGACATCACGATCATAGGATAGGAGTGGCTGGCTCTCCACAACTTCAGTTGTGCATGACGGCGGAGGAAATGACAGCGGATTCTTTTTTGATGCCCGGCCATTAAATTTAGCATTACTAACCCTGCAAATGATGACGCTGAATATTATTGGGCCGTAGAAAATAATAAATAAATTATATATTTAGTTACTTTTATGTGTCCCCCCCAACAAGTAGGCTTTTACCTAAATAAAACTGCTGTGAAAACCTCACACGACTTTCTCTTATGGCTGTTTCCTTTAAACTTCAAATTTCACTCGTACCTCCTAACATAGAGGAAGTAGGAGAACAACTATACCTTCTCAGGCAGATAATAGTAGTGATTTTATTGTATTCCAGAAGAGAGCGCCAATAACATTGACACATATATACATATAATATTTGAAATCTAACGACATAAATTCCGCGAACTAACTAAAATCAATTGTTTCAGAATAAAATGTTACAGATAAAAGTGATAGGTATTTATGTGTGTAATATATGATGGCTAGAAAATTGCGGAAAAAAACTTCCGGTTCATGGATTTTGCCCAGAAACTTCGTGTCACTTGCGGTACAGTACCTAAACGGAATATCAAATTTGTGCATCTTGCAAATTTTTCCTATTTAAGATATTTTGGATCACAAAAACACACACAACACACATATATACTATTATAAATATATACCCCTGAACAGGGTTCCTCAAATCATGAATTTTTGGTGAAAACGCAATTTCGAAAATTTGACATGATTGCAATACTTCCTGTTGCTAGAAATTAGAGTAAGTAAATATTGCCATCTAATTTATATTCCCACATTTAATTATATTTCCTACCCCTAACAAAAAAAAAGTTGATTACCCAAATGTTTTGATCTCGTTATGGAAAATTTTTTCTGTCTACTCCCTGTTTAACTGAATTGGTCAGTATTTCATTTATAAAAATAACAACAGTGCCACAGTTTTTTCCCCATGATGTCATTATTTAATCATGTTTGATCAAATGTTTTTGTAAAAATAAAATAGCAGACAGACAGTTGAATTTCTCCCCTCTTTCCCATATAGTTCAGTTTTAGTTTCTAAGAGAAATGTATATTGATTTGTTTCCAGTATTGATTTTCAACATTTTCATCAGTATGTTCATTTATTCAAAATGACATTGATAGTTTTATTCCAAAATATGGTAGCACGCAAAATATATTAACACTCAAAAGGTCACTTATTCAACATATAAATCATGAGTAATTTATAGTTCCACTGTAATTTATAGTGAGTTTATTTTACTTGAGACTTGACTACCTGCAGGCTATAATATTAAACATTAACTCGAGTATTACATGTTTGTTTGCAGTTACGCCATCGTGGACTGTTTCCAGTTTTGTTCCAATAGCTTCTAAAAAAAAAAAAAAATTGCCTTGTGAATTATTCACACAACTTTCTCTCAGTGGAATTATTACAATTCTAATTGACTTGGAATCTTTACTAAACGAGTAACGCGGGAAATTGTGAGTAAGAACTCACAGATTTCCCAGAAGATAATCACTTTTTCCGGGGAAAATATTACAGATATAACCAATACAGGTTTAGCAAGTTCAAAATGAACCAAATCGATAGAATTTTTTTTTTTTAATTTCAGAATCAATTCCATAGAAGAAAATAACAGCTTTATTTATTAGATATCGAAAACGGTCATTTCATAGCTTAAGAAACCTATATTTCAGACAGTTTGGCAAATTCAAGTAATAATCAATAAAGTTTTTACATTAGATTAGATTTTACACCTTCGGGTGGGCTATACCCCGGCACCACAGCCAAATCTTTACATGAAAATGTATAATACGTTTATTTTTGAAGAAATATTTGCCCAAATTAGATCCTGCTTTAATATTTACTAGCAGAAAGTAAGAGTATATTAGATTGTATAAGCTTCAGAAGGTTTAGGTATGCAGAATTTAAAAAAAAAAAAAATTGTTTTCTTACTCCCGATAAGAGGAAGTATTGCGATCGTGCCAAATTTCCACAATAACATTTTCACATGAAACGCATGTGTTGGAGGCCCTGAGTAGGAAAAAATGTTTTAACAAATGGTCTTATTATATAAATGTATGTTTATGTGGGAATTGATGTGTCAAGGGATCGCTAGATGTCACCACTTACAGAAAGTTGAAAGTTAGTCTATGAAAGCTAGGAAGGTTCTGTGTTGTAAGTCGTATGTTGACAAATAAAAAGATATTGTCTTTAATTGAAAAATATTGTGCTTTTTTGGAAAAGTTATTAAAACAAAATACTTGTTACCCGACTTATTATTTAGGTACAGTTCAACTTGTTTCAATAAAAATATAACATAATCAAGGCTTTGTTTATTTCAAATCATTCAGTCCCACACGCACACATATATTACTTCTTATTTCATTTCAGCAACTTTAGTTACATTTATAGAATTTAAATTTGCTAATAGTCAGTTGTCGTGACCCTATCGTCAAATTTACTTAAATTTGCTTCATACATTTTATTACTGTAAAACGAAACTTTCTCATTTATTATGTTGTAAAATCGGATGTTGAGGTTCTGTCACACAAAAACCGTTTTTCCAATTTTCAGCCTACATTTCGGCAAATTTATTGCCTTCAGGATTAAAGTTTTTCTTTTTGAATTTCATAAAAACTATAGTTTAACTTGTGATATACTATCACCAATAATTTTTTCTCTCAGCTTTTTTTTTTCTATGCTAAATTATTTTAAATTACACTTGCATCCCGGACAAGCTCCCAGAAGTTTGTAAGAAATATTACGAGCATTTTAAAGTCTTTGAAATAAATAACAAGGGAGAATTAATGAATGAATAAATAAATTTTAAAACAGAATTTTTTTTACATTCAACAATTAAATTTTGCTTTTGGACACAATTATTATAATTCAGTTCACAAAAAATTTAAATAACGATGAATTAATAATAAATGTGATTAATTAAATTGAAATAAAAATATGAAAGACACCCTTGCGGCTGCTCCTACATCAATTTTCTCAATATCTACAAATATATTGTTATAATTCCGAGTTGAAAGTTAGTCATCGAGTGGAAGTAGAATATCTTTGATGATTTAACATGTAAGTAGACCTATTACTTTTATTTGAAACTTCTTTAAAAGAACTGTAACAGATTTATGAGAGAAAGTAGTGTGAGTGTTTCACACTTTTTTCAACTAAGGAAACTAAGAAAATTTTTGGGCAGTTTTAGTTTTCTTCATCTCACATATAACTGAAAAACTTAATATTATGACAATTTGTTTACTTTGGGACATGTACACTGTACAATAAAATGATCCGAAACTTAAAGGGAAGACCTTTTAATTTTTTAAAATGAATAATACGAAATATTACAATTTGCATTTTGGTAAAATAAGATGTTAATAAACTTGCTTACGCATCAGTTAAATCCAAGTAAAAATATTGGTTCAGATACATTAATTATTTTTCATTATTATTAAAAACCATGTTAATTTATTATTATGCTGGAATGGAATTATTATATGGTTTAAACTAAAAAAGTAGATTGCTGAGCGCTCTAGCGGAATTCTAGTATAATTATTAACAGTGTTTATTCAATAGAACGTTAGATGTCATAAGTGTAGCCATTTTTTACATTATTTTTTTAAAACTATGTTTACAGTGGTTCTGTGAACGTTGGTGTGCCCGATGAGCATGTAGAAAGCTCAGGATCTTCTGGATGTTCACCAGAAACAGCCAGGTGACATCAATAAATAATCTTCAAGTTTTTTTTCTTGTCTGTTTTTGTCTTGAGTTTTTTTTTTTGTTGCATATTTTTATGATTTTTGGAAGATAGAAAACAAAAATGCATGATAATATTTTTCATAGTGTTTATTTTTGGCTCTTCGAAATTTGCTTTTCTCTTTTTGTATTATATTTTTTCCTTCACATTTTTTGTAAGAATTGTTTTTCATTTCACTGTTTTTTTTTTTTCATCATTTGTGTTTTGTATTTTCGTGGTTTTTAACCATATTTGAGTAGTTAATGAAATATTTAAGTTTTTAAAATGCCCATTTAGTGGCAAGAAAGCACAGTTTTTATATTTTATGTAAATCATATTTACATTTAGTTAAGAGTTGATGTAGTGAACAGTTATAAATAATTGTCTTACCTGCATTTTTAACTTTAAATTTATTAAATTACGATGGTCATTCTAATTTTAATGTGGTAAGTTATAATGAAACTTACATTTATGCACTTGTCACCTCTCTCCCCCCTAGTAGTTCTAATAAGCTGCAGTAAAAATATTCTTTGTCTTGAAGTGAGAGGCAGTTTTGCACATGTGTTTCTCATTGCTGAGAACAACTTGACGGCATTTAATGATGTCTTTGAGACCAAACACATAGGAAACTGTTGCGATGAATGTTTGGCAGAACTTCCTCGCCTAATTTTTTAAAACAATTCTTTTCAACTTTTCTCAACAAATCACTCCTCTTTTTTTTCCTTTCTTTCTTTTTTTAAGGATTGCAAGCTTCACTTCATTTTCAAACATCTCTCTCTATCTGTCTGTCTGTAGTGCTGGCTATTGATAGTACGCTTTCCTTCCAAAAAGGCACAAAAAATTGGATCTTTCAAATTCCAAATTATCGTTTTGAATTTTTTCCCTCGCTCAAAATCCAGAACTTTTCCGTCTCCTATGTCTTTGATGCTTGGACTGAGGCATATCCTGTCGTTTGGCTCCTCCTCATGGATTCATTATGTGGTCCACAGCAAGTGGCAAGAGTGGAAACAAATGTGTAAAACTGGTTCACGCATAAAGACAAATTTTTTACTGGCGCCTTAAAAAAAACAACAGAATCATCTAAAGAAATAGGTAAATTCATTAAATGCGCCAGACTAAGTCTATTTATTTATTTAAGTGACCCTCATATTATCGATGTTAGCGATTATGATGCAATAATTGATTTAAAAATGAAATCACTTGTTGTTATATCGATTTTGTTTCTCCTACTTTTTATAAATTATTAAGTGTTGAAGTTCCCATTGTTTAATGGCAGCTGTTCTTAAACATTTCATGTGTGTATGCGTGGGATTCTCTTCTGTTAAAAGATCGTATTTATTTGTGCCTAATAATATTTATTAGTTAGATCATAAGCCTTATTTGCTATTTCTTTATTTATTATTTTATTTGTATAAAAAAAATTCCACCATTGTAGAAGCAGAAATTGCGATTTAACTTCTTAATGCGCTTGACTGCTCTTTATATCCTACAAATATTACTTCATAAAGCTAATTAACTCTTAAAATATAAACTTGTGTGTACTTTTTTAAATTTAACAAAAAATATTATTCATAAAATTTATTTTCTTTAAACTAAAGTTGATGAAATTCAGAATGAAGAAAGCATTATAACCTAAAAGAATTACTTTTCCTTACTTCCTAGTAACAGGAAGTATTGCGGTGTGTCAAATTTTCGAAGTTGGGTTTTTATTCGGATATACATATTTTGAGGTCCCCTATGCACGAAATAATTGTTATTAAGCGAATGATCTCTCTCTCTCTCTCTCTCTCTAACACGCACGTGTGTTTTTTCAAGTTTTTCACGGAAACGCCTCCAGCGATTTTTTTAAACATTCTCTACTAACTACATTCGCAAATAACTGTCAGTTTTATTGGTAACATTTTCCCGGAAAATTTGTTTTTTGAGGGTTCGGAAGGAACAGTGACGTCAGGCTTTCCTCTAAACTACTACTTCACTACAATGTATGGTTCTCCCACTTATATTAATTGTATACATTCGAAGCATTCCAAATTTGAAAAAAGTCGGTAAATCGGAAGTGCATCTTTGCAGAATAGGTTTTTGAGTTTTTTTAGAATTATGTGATCAAACAACCACAATGATCTCTTTCAAACTTGGAATGCTAACTATACAGATCTAAACCTAATACCTTTCTTTATGAAAGATTTTTCCAAAAAAACAATTAGTTTTTGATGGTGTAGCGGAAATTGTGGCATTTAGTTTGAAATATATGGTGTTGGGGTTATTGGGCGCTCTTCACTTCCCCACCAATCTGGATTGGTAGTACGTGCCCCCCCCCTCCCGCCGGCCACTTATACATTTATGCTGGGAACAAAATTTTAATAAATTTATCATTTTATGTATATACAGATATATACTATCCATTATGAAGTACAGTGGCCAAATATGGCTGACACTGCACTCCAAATCGCCTTGTCACATACGACCAGAGTAGGCCGGTTTACAAAAGTACTCGAAAAATGTGCGTAAAAAAGTTCTCCGGTACAAATGTACTCAAACAGTACAAAATATACTTGAGTACAATATAGGTACCTAAACATATGTATGTCTATTGTGCACATCTGTTAGTACCTCTGTCTGTCTATACAACTTCACCCCAGTGATGGGCATTATTCGAATTTGTTCGTTGTCTGAACTCCTTCGAATAACGAAATCATTTCCTCCGCTGGATCGATTCCCGAGAGTTTCCAATAACATCCAAGCAAGCCTCCAACAGCCGCTGATAGTTTACAATATGGACTGATGGCTACTTCCTCGTGTATTACATCATTTTAAAGATCTCTCTTCAAGAGTAGACAAACAAACGATGTTGTTTAAAAAACATAATTTAGCAATTAAAGAGAAGAAATATTATCCCATTGTAAATAAACTCTAAAAATTAACACTAGCTTAGTGTTTGTCAGTCTGTAATATAAATGGAAACGTTACTATTCTAAAAAACCATCCCGAAGGGGTTTTGGGATCCAATTTAAAGCAATGAAATGATGAAATTCATAAATAAATTAGCAATTATTGTATAGAAATAAAAGGAAAATACAACTGAAATTAACTAATAGCAGTTGGAGCAGAAAGTAGTGTCAGCCATATTGGACCCACGGATACGTCTTAATTCCACAACTTTATTAATTTAAAAGAATGAATTTAAGAAACTGTTTTTGATGTTGGGCTTCCTATTAAAGTGCCATTTCAGTGTATTTTTAGTGTCTATCACCCTATAATATAGATGAGGACCAAGTATGGTACTGAAACTCCTTGTTTATAGTAATCGATTGACCGGAAGTGCGAATTTCTAATTTTTTTATAACTCTAAATTTTTATTGGGAAACTAGTGTTTGTTGGTGCTGTGAGTATTATTACGATCTAACACGAAGGTTTCTGGTAATTCCATCACCCGGAAGTGCGACTTTACTGTATTTTTTTTTCCAGTTTTGATTCTTCAAACCTGCGAGTATTTACGGACTGCACATATAAAACCGTATCAATTTTATTTGAAACTTTTCCCGGGAAAATTGATTTTAGGGAGGTTTTGAGGGGATTAAATTTAAACTGCAACAAGTTTTGTTGGTATTGACAGAGGGTATTCCAGAAACAAGTCCGCTCAGGTATACAGATAATAACTGTAAGCACCTATTTCTGTATGGCCATATGGCCAGCCTAACTGACCATAAACGTTACAATTTTGAAGAAAATTTGTTAATTAAATTGAATTGACCAGATTTGTTTGTGAGTGGGTACCAGTTAGTCTTTACTTTAAAACAGACTTAATTTGTTAAATCAGTCAAAAGTGTAGCAACAATTCCAATGTTAAAGCAAATTTGCCATTGTTAGTTGTGAATGTATTTAGTATATGTTGAAATTTACATAAATAAAATATTATAAATTCAGCAAGTATATTTAGAATTTAGGACGCACCTTATATGGTAATAAATAATTCATATAACCTATTGCTGGAGGCAAGATTCCAGTTGTATGAAATAAAAAACTTTGCTGATCTAATATATAAAAAGAAAACAAAGAAAAAAGTATCGCCATCATGTGACGTCATTTAACATAACTTTACAAGGTCATGAACGTGTTTCTATAATTTAAAGGCATCTATCTTTTAATTGCCGGCAGTCATCTCTATTATTATTAGCGTTGTCTATTATTTGGATTTTACATATTTCAAATATCGCCTATAAATTAAAAAATATCTAATCTGCTACTCCTAGTTCCGGAAGTGATGAGGTCTAAATATCATCATACAGTTGCTAGCTTAACTTTTCGCCAACATTTCTCCGAGCAACACCACTTAATGATTTTCACTTGGATGAAAATTCTTGTTCTTTTATATCAGCCGTAGACCCTGACGGAACTTCCAAAAGAAGAGATTGAGGACGTCATGTTCTTCAAAGATCATCCACTTCAGGTTAGAGATGCTCAAGGGACTGCAGGATGGTGATTTTTTGGGTCGTTCTTAAGGGGCACTAACATATCAGTGAAATGTGTTATTTTGCCACCTTCAAAATTTTAAACTAAATTAGAAGCATTAATAGAATTCCAGATTTGAAGGAAATCGGCTAACCGGAAGTGTGATTTTACAGAACCATAGTTTCTGAGTTTTCGAATTTTTTCTAATACGACTATAACGATTTCCTTTAATCTTGGAATACTAACTGCGCACATGTAAACATATCACTGTTATGTGTAACTTTTTTTTTTTTTTTTTTTTTTTAACAAAAAATTGTTTTTTGGTGGCCTGAAGAATCTGAGACGTTAAAATTCAAATGAGTTTGTTCAATAGTATTGGGTGCTCTCTACAGTGTAATCATTCTTTATCTGCTACGGTTGGTAGGTTGGCACTTGTCCCCCACCAACTATTTATGCTAGGACGTGTTTAAAGAAAATCGGATTTTCACCTGATATACGTGTTTTTAAGAGGTATGTAAGGAATGTTTTTGGCGAATTGTCTGCTTGAGTTCTGTGGAGGGGGGGTTCCATTATCAAATCAAAATGAAAAATAATCACAGGAAGTCAAGTCTTAATATTCCCTATCTGACACAAGGTTTCGGTCAAAATTCATTAACCGAAAGTGTATTAACACTCACTGTGTCAGTAAACTGATTTAGCTCTGTACAAGTCTGTGTTATCGCACTGTTTTAACAAAACATCCTGATGATGATCGAACGCCCCAGAACCGATCAGTGACCACAAAAAGAAGCTAATGTTTTCCTATAAACTTGGAATATTAACTAGCACACATATATCACTTTTATTTGAAACATTATTCGTACAAATTTATTTATTTTAGATAGTTCTGCGGAATATGTGGCGTTTAATTTCCAATTCTTTTTGAGTTTTTACAATGTTATTGGCACTGTCCCCTGGACTACAATGTAAACCACATTGAAATGACTCGGCTGCGCATAGGAGTGCTCACAGCGTGTAATCCTTCTATATTGATGTTAGAGCTTTAAAAACCTAGGTTTCAAGAAAATGTTTGACAATTTTATAATTGTATTAACGATAAAATCGTGTGAGTATCATTCCAGATATTTTTTGTCGATAAAGGAACCAACAAAAAAGTTACTTTAAATTTGGTGTAAACCGTTTGTAAATTATTTCCTGAAAAATTATTGATTTTAGGCTGATTGCTAAGTAACTAGCAACTTTCCTACATAGGGAAGGGAATAGTTAAGTGGTTAGCGTACTGGACTCCCACGGGTTTGAGTCCAGTTGTGCTGTCCTTAGATTTTTTTCTTCCTAGGAGCCTTTACAGCTCACTGTCCGGAGGCCGGCAGTGCACTGAGGTGGCTCCGGGCTCCAATGACCATAAAATAAAAAAACTTTACTACAAAAGTGTCCATTTCATGTAAAGTACACATTTCCTGGATAACATCGAAAGCAGCTAGTAAGTATTTAGTGATATTGATAAAAATTTGTCCATCCAAAATTGCAGCAAAGAGACTCTGCTGTCGTCACTTTCCAAACGTATCACGCCAGAGTTTATTATTTATTTATTTTAAAAATTAATTCTTATGATTTCTTTGATTGTTCGTTATTATTGGATAAAGATTTTGTGATTAAACGGTTATAAAAATTGGAAGGGGGTCATGGTGAGATATACCAATTTATTTGTTTATCAGTTTATTATCAGTTCTTAATGTTGAAGTGTTTAAAATGTGACATTATTTGTGTATTCGTGTTTCATTTATATACATATATTTATTAATTTATATATTTGTGTTGTGTTTCATAATTATTGATTGCATCTTTCTAAGAAAAAAAAAACAAAACAATAGTAATGAGAAAATGCATAAACGTTGGTATCTATTTGCATTGTTACATCGTAGTAGGTTGGCCAAAGATAGAGTGTGTACAGTTATACCAAGGTATTACTATTATTTAGAAAACAAGAGACAAAAAGAAATATAAATATATAAATATATATATATATATCTATATACAATTTTGGTTATAAATTCTTTGAAGATTGAATAGTATTTGTAAAATAATTTGATAAATTATTTTGTTTGATAACTATAGATATGTCTATACAGGTTTTTATAGCAGGCAGAAGAAAGTATTTAATTACTGACATAATGATACTTCGTAAATGATGTTAAGCTGATGGTAAACGATAAATCAGAAGTTCCCGAACTTATTTAGTCTAGCACGTCTTTTACAGATACAAAATCTGGTGTGAAACACTCACACGACTTTCTCTTACTCTAATTAATACAATTCAATCAAGAAATTTTCTTTAAAATTGCAACATCACACTATGTTTAGTTGGGCTGGCCATAAATAAGGTGGTATGGATTTTACTTGTATATCTGAGCGGCTTTATGTAGAGCGCTCAATATCACAATCAACAAGCTTGCGCGAATACAAATTTAAACCAATTGATAAACCCCCAATACTCCTCTAAAGAAAATCGTTAGTGTCGTTTTCGAGAAAATCATAAAAAAACTGAAACAAAAAACATTGAGTAAAATTGCTTTTCCAGTTGATGTATTCTACCTGAAATCTTCATGTCTGATGCGATGGTAATGACTAAACGGAATACCAAGTATGAGCTTCCTGCGACTTTTCGGTTTTGAGATATTTTGTTTACACACACACACACACACACACTACAGACCATTCGCTAAAAACATGTATTTCCGGAGAAAACTCAATTTCAAAAATCGATCGATCGCAATAATAAAAATTACTCAGCGCCGTACTCAAGATAATTTACCTTCTTTGAGTGAACAAATAGAAGATGAATGACAAATTTGCGTTATTTTATGTATCTATATTTCTGCAGACGGTTCGAAAACATTGTAAGAAAAGATGTTGACAATAAAACATAAAGCTTAAAATGATAAAATTATTTTTTCAAAATTTCCTTAGTAATATTCGCATTACATGAGAGAAAATTACCTTAACGAAGGGAAATATGAACATAAAAATCACGTATAACATTATAAATTATTCTAATGGAAGGATAAACCTATTATCAGTTTGTCTAATTCGTTTCTATTATTGTCACCAGCATTCTTAAATCATGGCGATTAATTATATGCAATCGGTCTATTTTTTTAAAGATGGAAGAACTGAATGCTTCAAATTATTTTTGTATTTTAAGGAGGGCGGAAATTGACTCCTGTATTACACAGAAACTTCCTGTGTTTACAAAACAGATAAAACATATGAACGATTTTTACAAAATACAAGTTTAGTTTCTTATCTTCTCATATTCCTAATTATTTTTATCCTCCCCTGGTTTTCAATGAATGCCTCCTACACTCACCTGAGACTTTTATCGCCCCTACCCTGGATCCGTTCCAGCGCCCATCGGGGGGCCGAAATCATCCACTCTGGAAATCACTGAGATAATTCAACAAAATCTTGACTTCATTTTCAGATTCAGAAGGACCTCTCCCTCAGGCTTCTGGTGGACCTCTCTCAATCCCTTAGTGGACATTGTGGTTTAAGGAGACATCTCTACGTAATGGGGGGCTCATGCCAGACACTTGTTGTAGAGTCTGTGAGAAGAAGAAGAAACACCTATGCACCTTATGATGATGACAGACTGCTTAGGTTGTGAGGAAATTAGGTTCAAGACTTTTAGTCGGAACAGGATGTCTGTGGAAGAGCTTAAAGCTATTTCCCTTTAGTTTATGGCTTGATTTGTTCGGACTGCGGTCAATCTTAGATGGTTAGACCGGGGTCTAGACCCGGTTGTTGTTTTTTATTGAGTAGGTGTATGGGGTGTGTGGGGCTCATTGGATAGCGTAGGGTAGGGTTTCGTCCCTCCACACAGATAAATAATAATAATAATAGTTCAGAAGGTTTGACTCGAAGTCAATATTGCCGTATAGTGCTTTTTTTTTAAACTTATGTATTTATATATAAACATTATAAGTAATTACTAGAATTGAATTATTAGTGGAAGTACATATTTTCAGGGCGAATAAGGTTTTAAAAAAAATTGGTCAACCGGAAGTGCCACCACCCTGATTTGTTGTTCTTTTCTTTAATTTTTCGCCAAGTTCTCAAAGAATGATATTGTTTAAACATCGTATTTAAGTTTGCTAATTTTGAACAATGGTAACAATTTTTCCAAGAATATTGTCTTTTTTATTGTCATGATTCCCAGGATTTGATGCAACGTTGATAAAACATGCCTGTGTAATCTCACAACTTGTCATTGTGTTGTTAGAATTTCTAGTTTGAAGAAAATCTAATAAGACCGAAAGTGTTTTATTCACAGAATAGGTCCTGAGGGTTTTTTTTTTTGTGGAAGGGAATGGGGGATTTTCTCATAAACGGCTCGAATGATTTTCTTTAAACATGGATTGCTTATTATATAGATTGAGGCCATTTCGTTTTTTTCATTTGAAGCATTTTTGTGGAAATTTTTCTTTTCAATGCTGTCTGGGTAATTTGTGACTTTACGATTCAAATATTATTGGAAATTGGTAGTTGTGTTGTCTTCCGGGGGTACCGACATGTATCCCCCATTCCGTATTGTAAGTATGTTGAGTGCCTACTTTATTTCTAGAAAAGAACTCTAATTTTGAAGAAAACTTTGTGGAATTATAATAATTGTTTTGATTATAGTAAGAGAGAGTGGTGTGACGGTTTCATAACTGCCCCATCCCTAATTTGCAAGGCATTCATAAATTATGACAAGATAGCAGCCCCCCCCCCTCCAAATTCTACAAGAATCCTTTTCTTTATTCTTTTTCTTTCATACGCACACCTGTCTATTATATATTCAATTTAAGTGTTTGAAGATTTTTATTTTTATTATTAATGTGAGCTAACAATAAAAATAATTATTCAGATATATATTTATAGGGGTACCTTTAAACATGTGATATTGTTTTGTTATCTAATAGACAACAATGTTATATAACTCTGTTTTTCCTACTAACCTCCCCCCCCATTGCAACTGGTATAATGTTTTAATATAATCAGTGAGTTTATAATCAGTATCGATATTATTGAATTATCGTCTATTTCTGTATAGCGCTGGCTTAAATCAATAATATCTACTTTCTCTTACTGCTCTAAGAGGGAGGTACTGTAGTGTCAACATTTTTTTGGAAAAAAAAGATAAAAGAAGAGTTTCCCACGGAATTACATGTTACATGTGTGTGTGTATGTGTGTGTGTGTGTGTGTGTGTGTATGTGTGAACAGGAAAAATCGCTGCAAGAAGCTCATACCATAGGTATGTGACACGAAGGTTTCGGATAAAATCCAATAACCGGAAGTTCAACTTTCCTGAATGTTTATTTTGCAGTTTTTTACGATTTTTTCCGAAATGACTCACTCGTGCGATGTTATTCCTATGCTACGTAATATTACTATACTAGGTACATACGGAATACCTATCACTTTCATTTGAAACATTTTTCCCAGGAAAATAAGTTCATTGGGAAGTTCTAGGGGAACAGTTAAGCTTTCGTTTAAAATACATCAGTATAATGTACGGTTGTAACACCTATATGATATTAGTATAGATTAGAGGCATAGATTAGATTGGAACCAACTTGAAGGAAATCTGTTAAACGGAAAAGCGACTTTACAGAATAGGTTTTTCTGTTCTTTGGAATTTTCTTCAAAACGACTATAACGATTTTCTTTAAATTTCAAATGCTAATTTTAGAGACAAAAACGTAACATTTGAATTGCAACATTTTTTTCGACAGAGGACGCTCCAAACAAGTCCGCTCAGTTATACAAATAGCATACCTACTACAGTATATAGTTTAGGCACTACCACCGTGTTAATTGTAATCTTCTTTTTTTTTAATAAGATTTCAGATAAAATCTATTAACCGGAGGTGGGACTTACTAAATGGTTTTTCCAGTTTTTCGTAATTTTTTTCGAAAACGGCTTCAACGATTTTCTTTAAAAATCTTATGGTATCAGTAGTTATCAATGCCTATCACTTTTATTTGAAACATTTTCCCAGGAAAATTGATTTTGTTGGGAGTTTCTGGGGGACATGCTTCCCTGTAAAGTACCACTTCAGTGAAATATATGTTGGTAACACTTAAATATTATTAATAATATTAATGTAAATCAGTAGCACAGTTAGAAATCCAAGTATGAAGAAAATCGGTTTTCTGCAAGTGCAATTTTACAGAATAGGTTTTCCGGTTTTTTGAAATTTTCTCGATAACGATTACAACGATTTTCTTTAAACTTGGAATATACTTGCTGCATAGATAGAATCCACTTTTATTTGTAACGTTGTTCTAAAAAAATTGATTTTAGGGGGGTATTAAGGTCTGTCAGTTAGGTTAAAAATTAAATTTGTTGGTTTTGACATAGAGCGCTTCACATAAGGCTACTTAGGTATGCATATGTAAAATCCCCACCAGCATTTATGGTGGCCAAACCAACTAATGTAGGCCAACAACTACAATGTAGGCATTTTAATGTTACAATTTTAAAGAACATTCCTTGATTAAATTATATTAGAGTAAAAGAAAGAAACGTCGTATCTCACATCAAATTTTAATGAATTAATTTATTTTTCAGCTATTAGCGATTGCCATAGAGTCGTTTTAAACTTTCGTATTTACCTTTCAATTAGAGATAACTAGAGGTCTTTTACCTCCATATTGTATAGCTGCACACTTAAATCAAGCAATTGCTTGATTATTTTTTTTCATTTTATTTAAATCTCTTTTTTTTTTTTTTTTTTTTTAATAAGGGAAAGTATTGCGCGATCGTGGAAAATTTATCATAGTCAGCTTAAACTTGATATTTCGTTTTAGGCAGCACAACCGCACCTGACACGATTTCGGTCAAAATGTAATTACAAAATACGACTTTTCTGCTTTTTTACTTTCTCTTACTCCGAGTAAGAGGAAGTATTTTAATCGTGTCAAATTTTCGACATTGAGTTTTCACCGGAAATATCCGTTTTGAGGTCCTCTGAGTCCAAAAAAGTTGTTTTTAGCAAGTGGTGTGTGTATGTATGTACGTACGTATGTGAACAACAGAGCTCAAAAACGAAAAATCGCAGAAAGTTCAAACTTGATATTCCGTTTAGTTATCGCCATGGGATCCGACAGTGGGTCATCTGTCAAAATTCCTCAACCGAAGTACCACTTTACTAGTTCGTTTTTTTACGTTTTTGCGATTTTCTCAAAAATCGCTCCAACGATTTTCTTCAAACTTGTTATATCAACTGCACATACTAACGGCTACAACTTTTATTTGAAACATTTCTCTGGGAAAATTCATTTAAGGACACTTTGGGGGAGGGGTGGGGTTAGGTTTTTATCCAAAGTGCCATTTCAGTTTATTAGACAATTCTATCATCTAAATAATGTTAATTAGAATAAATATGTTGTTGAAATTCCGAGTTTAAAAAAAAAATCGGATAACCGTAAGTGCGTTTACTTTACCACTTTACTAAATGATTTTTTCACTATTTCGCGATTTTCTCAAAAATGGCTCCGACGATTTTCTTTAAACTTTGTATATAAACTAAACATACAAAGATCGACAACTTTTATTTAAAACATTTCTCTGGGAAAATTCATTTAAGGGCACTTTTAGGGGTGGGGGTAGGGTTACAGCTTCCTCTAAAGTTGTATCATAGTTGATTATACAATTCTATCATCCAAACAAAATTAATTAGAAATAAATAGATGGCCTAAATTCCAAGTTTTAAGAAAAGTTGTAAGCCGGAAGTGCGCTTTTACTCAACAGTTTTCAGTTTTCGATGAATTTCGTTATATTTGGTACACAAACTATAATAACCTTTGTGAATTATAATTTTAAGAACAGGAGTACGAGAAAGTTGTGTGAGTGTTTCACACCAGATTTTTTTTTTTTTTCCAAAAAATACTGATTTTCTTTAAACTTGGTTTACTACCTTACATGATATAATTCAAGTGTTATCAGTGTTTATTCAGTGTTATTGGCGCTGCCTTCTGGACTATGTGCAATCTCGTACTTGTATTATGGGTGTTAATGAACATGGAAGAACCCATCACCTCAGTATTGGTAACTGAGCAAAAACAAATTCTGGTGTGAAATACTCACACGACTTTCTCTTACTCCTTTTAATATAATTATATGTAAAATGACAAATTATCATTAAACTCAGATTTTACGTGTTCCTCTTAACATAAACATAGAGGTGGTGGGGGACATGTATCTCCAACCTATTCCAATCTTGATAGGGAGAGAGAGAAGTGGTGAATATATCATGGCCCACCAGAGCGCTCTAAAAACCTGAACCAACTGCATATAAAATCAGAAATTAACAACACAAATTCCAACACACAACTATCCAAAATATATATTTTTTTAAACTGTTTCAATTAAAAGTAACACCCTTTTTTTCTGTGGAGTGTGCATACCAAGTTTAAAGGAAATCATTATCGTCGATTTTGAGAAAATTCCAAAAAACCCAAAAACCAATTCTGTAAAATTGCTCTTCCGGTAAGCTGATTTTCTTCAAATTCAGAATTCTATCAAAGTTTGTAATGTGTAGTTGTGTAGCTGTGTTGTTGGTAAAGAAGTGTTACTTTAAAGGAACACTACTGTTCCCCCACAACTCTACAAAAAAATCAGTTTTCCCACAAAATTGTTTCAAATAAAAGTGATAGCTATTTATGTTTGCAAATAGTATACGAAATTTAAAGAAAATCGTTGAAGCCGTTTTCGAGAAAGTTATGAAAAACTTAAAAAAAATTCAGTAAAGTGGCACTTCCGATTAATGGATTTTGCCCGAAATCTTCGTGTCTGATGCGGAGGTAGTACCTAAACGGAATACCAAGTTTCAGCTTCCTGCGAGTTTTCGTTTTTCAAACTCAGATCATATATATACGCGCACGCACATACACACACTCAGAGAGACCTTCAGCTAAAAACATGTTTTCGTATGTATTAGGGTACTCCAACACATGTATTTCCGGTGAAAGTTAATTCCGAATATCTGACACTATGAGTAAGAGAAAGTCATGTGAAATCTTTTTAGTTTATTTTCTAAAATTCTCATCTATGGCCAGATAATATTTTAAAAAAACATGGCGGACTTATTATACACAACCTGCATTTTTTGCAATTATTATCTTTTATTTACTTTATTTTTATTTTTTTAAAAATAATATCAAATTTTCGTGTTTAACTTTTTTTTCCGTCTTTTTTGAATATTGTTTGAGAATGTATGTAGAGTGAAAAGGGATTTGAGTATATTGCCTTGTTTCAGTAATACGGTTTTGAAAGCTTTGAAAGCTTGATAGTTTTCCATTTTTGTACAAAGCAAAACTATTGAACTGTAATTACCGGGATAAATAACTAACTGAAAGGTGTCAGTTTATCGATAAATTGGTTGGACAAATTTATCGATAAAAAGACGAAAGTTATTTTTAAGAAGTGAATCAAAAACATATGCATAGTTTTATGGATTTATTTATTTTGTTTGGCTCTATTTGTGTGGCAGTGTTTATTTTTTAAAGTAACCAAAGTAAGATAACACTTTAATTGCTGCTTAACTGTGAGTTTATATAATTACTTTATTGGTGGGGGGAAAAGCTGTTGTGTTGTCAAGTTTAGATAAGATAGCATTGTTTTTTGTCATTATAGTTGAGCCTGAATTGAATTTGAAATATCAGTGAAATAAAAGAAACTTCCATATTTACATGGTTTTTTATTTAAAATTTATTTACAAGGGTATTAACTAGTTACAAATTTTGCATGTACCCAGAAAGTGTATATATATGTGCTTCCGGAATATAATATAATAGTCATACTTCCGGTAAGCAGATTTTCTTCATTTTCGGTATTTTGGTTACATATTAAGTTGTTATTAATATTATATAGACGATAGAATCGTATAGTACACTGAAATATTACTTTAGAGGTAGCCTAAATGAGTTTTCTCAGAAAAAGGTTGTAACTCGGTAGTTGTAGATTTTGGAGATGTTCTCGAATACGGCTCTATCGATATTCTTTAAACTAGGCATACTGACTACACTATAGAAAGAGCTACAACTTTTATTTGAAACATTCTTCCGGAAAATACGTTTAAGGTGGCTTTTGGGGTGGGGTGGGGGGGTTATGTTTTCCTTTAAAGTGCTATTTCAATTTATTATATGTGTTTCTGTCATCTATATAATTTTAATCAGTATTAAATATATTGCCAAAAATCTTGAGTTTGAAAAACTCGGATGACCGGAAGTGCGACTTTACTGAACTAGTTTTTCAGAATTTTTTTTTCTTTGTGATTTTCTCCATAAAAAAAACGACGGGTTTTTATGAATTGTTGTCACTAAACATCTAGTAAGAATTATAAGTGTGAGAAAAATTTCCCATTTCTGTAAATTGGCGTAAGAGAAAGTCGTGTGAGTGTTTCACGCAAGATTTTTATTATTTTCAACTTTCTTTAATGGTTCACATTTTTCCTTGTCCATCGTATGACATCGATTACTCTTGTAGGAGTTTGTGATAGTTCCACGTGATATATCTGTGCTTTTATCTCACTAGGGTATCACATCATTTGATAATATTGCGATAATGATGTATACGTGCAAAGTAAAGTATAATGAGATTCATTAGAACATAATGATGATTAAAAAAATGCAATAAAACAAGTAAAAAAAAAAAGTTGCTTGATATGCCGGTATCTCATGAATGGTGGGAGCAATTTAGAAATAATGAAAAAAAAAAGAGCGAGGTATATTAAGGAGTAATATACTTCCCTTAGTGGGGCGGGGAGAATAGCAAACAGTGGTGGGGGTATATAGTTACAACAAACAGATGTTTTTAAAGGTTTAGACTTTAGTTAGTTTTAGTAGTTGATTGATATAAGCGGGTGTATGTGTGTGCCGTCTTGTTAAGAGAAGTTAAGTAATAATTAAGAAATATCCATCAGTCTATCTACATATATTTATATTAGATTTGTGTTTTATGTATTGAGTGCATGCCTTCTAGTACTCCGCCGGAATGTGGCATGGATCATGACCACTGTCGTTCACATGGTTCTCGTGTGTGAGTCATTTTTTTTTTTTTTTATTTCATAGAGTTTTATCTTATTAATGTTATTACTCTTACTTACTGATAATTTATGAGGTAGTATTGCATTCAAAATGTAAGTTTTCCTCAAATAAATACATGTTTTGAGGCTCTCCTATTATGAAAAAAGAGTTTTTTTGCAATCTTTGTATGTCTGTCTGTCGGACTGTCTGAAATCACAATCACAGAAAGTACATACTTGATATTTAGATGTCAGCACTGGGCATTTTTTTTTATATACTTTAACAGGAAATTTATAGTGTGGTAAAAACTTTGAAAGAATGATTTGATTTTGACTGGATGTATGGGACTTTATTGAACATTTTCTTTTCTTTCTTTTTTTGTTTTCATCTTTCCGTGATAAATGACACCAAAAGGTTTCTGTTTAAAATGTTTCCAAGTAAGTTGATTTTTAGGGCTATTCTGGGGTGGATGGGAGAAGATTATAAAGCGGCCCTTTTTTACTTTCTCTTTTATCGAGTTTTCACCGAAAATATACGTTTTTAAGACCCCTGAGTCCGAAAATGATTATGAGAAATTGGTGTGTGTGTGAGGTGAGATAACTCATAAAGCAAAAATTGCAGCAAGTTCAAACTTCCTATTTAGTTTTGAAATACCTACCAAGGACCTGACAATAAGGTTTTGGACAAAATCGGTCAACCGGAAATACCACTTTAATCCATTTTTTTTGCTTTGCTAATATTTATACTAAATTTGTTGATTTCATTGAGTATTTTGGTAATGCTCCAAAGCCATTGTTCAGTCTCCAATTTTTTCTCTATTTCCTTACGACGTTCCGGCCTACCCTGGCCATCTTTAGGCTGCAAATTATATACAATTCTTTACAACACTTTTTTACTGCTATATTTAAACATGCATTATAACAATCTTATTACATTTATAGTAGTCACCTTGTGGCGCCTTTTGTTGGAGCTAAGTGCTCTTTATGTTTTGCCATATAGTGGCACAGTCACTGTCAATTTTAAAGACACCCTTCGCAAGGAATCAATTTTTATATGGATTTAAATATTATTATACTTTTGCATGTTACAGTTTTGCTGGGTTACTGTCTTTGTTTTCCTACGAACAGGACAGAATGTTACTACACATACTAAATCATAATCATACAGAACATAATTTGAAAATATAATCAGAGAGTAACATAATTTTGTTTATATAAACTAACCCCAGGGAAAACTATTTTGCTTATGCCTATAAGGCCTCTTTTTTTATATTCCATGTGTGTTGCGTGCTAGTTCCGTAAGGTGTTGGTGGTTTATAAGGTGTAGATACAGCCGTTCGTGTAAATTGAAAGCAACTAAACAATCTAAGAGTAACTCTCGTGTGAATGATTCACATCAATTCTTTCTTTGTTTGCACTTATAATTTTCGATTATCTTTTTCTATTAAAATAATAATAAATAATTTTATAGATTTTTCACTAATAATTAGCTATTTTTATTATTTTTAATAATAAATTCACCTAGCCTGTTTGAAAAATATAGTAAATAAAACAAAAATAAACCAGTTAAAAAAATACTTCAATTTATATTATATATACGTAGTTGTGTCAGCGAGTTCATTTGTAAATCCGTTATCTCAAAGAGAAAGTTAAGGACTCCTCTATAATTTACCATGTACGTATTAATTTTTTATTAACTGTTGTTTTTTTTCTTTCTTTCTTTCACCTTTTCCTAACCAATATTTATTTGAAATTTATGGCATTTCAACCAGAAATTATGTTTTTTTCAACTTCACTTTTTCTGTTCTTTTTTTGAAAAAAACTATGTATGTTTTTTCAATCTTAATTATATTATACGAACTCTGGTGTAGCGGTTTTTATTTTACGTCATTTGAATTGTATACTAATTCCTGATTCCGTTTGACTTCCGGTCATTATTCAGCATATTTCATTTTTAATAATAAATGATTTAATATAGAACTTTTTCTCTTTATACGTTAGAATGAGAATTTTGTTGAGGGCGCTTGTGTTGACCATGTTTTAGGAAGTTTGACCTTTAAAATATGTGAACATTTGTAATCTAATACCTTAAAAAAAAAAAGAATCTGTAGTGTACATTCACACGACTTTCTCTTATTCTAGTTCTATAATTTAATCAAGGAATTTTCTTTAAAATTGCAACATCACTATGTTTAGTGGGGCTGGCCATTTACATGGTGTTGGGGATTTTACTTGTATAACTAAATGGCCTTATTTGGAGCGCTCTATATCAAAACCAACACAACTTGTGCGAATTTAAATTTAAACTAACTGACAGACCTCGCAGTAGCCCTCTATAATCTATTTTTTCAGAAAAATGTGTTTCAGACGACAGTAATACGTTGCTATCTACATAGCAAGCATTCCAAGTTTAATAAAAAACCGTGGTAACAGTTTTTCAAACGGAAATTAAAAACAAAAACTCAAAAACTTGTTCTGTAAAGTCTCACTTCCGGTCAACCTATTTTCTTCAAATCTAGGAATTCCTATCAATGCTTGTAATGTGTATTAATATTACGTAGAGTGTAATACCATATATTATACCTACTGAAGTGGTACTTTAGAGAAAAGCATCACGCTATTGTTTCCCCCAGAACTAAACAAAAAATCAATTTTTCCTGGAAAATGTTTCAAATAAAAGTGATAGGTATGTGTGTGTGTGTGTGCAGCTAGTATACGATGTTTAAAGAAACTTGTTGAAGCCTTTTTCCGAGAAAATCACTAAAAGTGAAAAAAATAAATTCAGTAAAGTCTCACTTCCGGTTGACGGATTATGCTTAAAATCTTCATGTTTGATACGGTAATCGTACTTAAATGGAATACGAAGTTCAAGCTTCCTGCGACTTTTCGTTTTTGAGATATTCAGTTAAGACACACACACACAGATATACAGAGACGCTTCGCTAAAATCATTTTTACCTCTATTTGTCCCAAAACATGTATTTCCGGTGAAAACACATTTTTCGAAAATCTGGAACGATCGCAGTACTTCCTGTTACTAGTAGAAAAGAAAGTAGAAAATAATAAAAAAAGAATAAGTAATGAGTGGTAGAGAGGTTCGAGAGGACTTGTTCAAAATGGACATATTTATACAAAATGACAAGTTCATTGCGAATCGATCTATTGTGGCTGTTTGTCTTTCTATATAGATGTACAGTCGGCTGTACAAGTTTGCAGTGTGTTAAGTGGGAATGAAGTATGTTCGTGCGTGTGTGTGTGCAGTAGTGAGCTAGTATTGTTGGACATGACTAAATATCCAAATAGTTAGTGTCACGCATCAATTAGCTCTGCAGGCGGCGCTACGGGTACCGACAATCTAAGTGTTGTGGCGGTCGATTTTTCTACTATTTTCTTCAAACATCGTAAAAACTATGAAATAAAAATCTATTTTTTAGCTTATTTCACATTTTTCTATGAAAATTTAGATGTATTCTTTTTTGGACCGCAGATTTGTCTAAACTAGTTATTTCGGTACAGCACTACAATCTTACGCAACTATATAACACAGAGGAGAATTAAATTATGTTTTAAAAATACTTATATATAAATACCAAATTTTAAAAAAATCGATTAATACGAAGTTTTACAACTGTAACTTTATAAAACTGAATTATTTTTTTTCCGTTTGTCAAAAAATTATTCAACGATTTACTTAGTAAATTATCTAACTCAAATAACCGCCGACCACTTCTGTCCAAAATATTTTTTCCATAAAAATTATTATTTGGGAGGAGTTTTGGGGAGGTAACAGTAAGGTTAAAGCTTTTCTCTAAATTCTGCTAATTCAGTGCAAGTACAAGTACTAGCGGCTATATAAGATTAAGATAAATTAAATTTATTGCTGGAATTCCAAATTTGAAGAAAATTGGTAACAGGAAGTGCGATTTTATGGGACAAGGTTTTTTTTTTCTCTAAATGTTCTCTAAAGCGGCTACAATGACGATTTTCTTTAAAATTGAAATGCTGTTACTAGCACAGATATAAAACTGGTATCACTTTTGGTGGAAAGATTTGTCCAAGTGTGTATGTAATTCTGTGACATTAAATTTTAAATATTACGTTGGTTTGATCAACATTATTGGCGCTCTCTTCAGGCCTACAATGTAACCACTTCAACGGTTATCTACCTTGAGTAGATAACATTTACCCTTCTACTACCATCTTTGTATTTTGTTAGGGGTAAGAAGATTACATTTCCATTGTTAGTAATGAAAACAAAACATTCTGAATTACTGCTACTATTTTGTTTATATATATATATAGAGAGAGAGAGAGAGAGAGAGAAAGTTATAGAAGGCATTGTCTTGGTCCAATGAGCTTACTAAAAGTTCATTATAAACACTATTTACTACTTTGAAGACGGAGCAGAACTTTAGTTCTTATAAAACAATAGATGTGAACCCGTCATAGAATTTCCTATTTAAGCCTTTCAAAGATAATGGCCTCAGTCAGTATTTCAGGTCCTTTTGTTCCCATGACACTGCTTATCTTCGCTCACCCATAAACTTCATTAATTATTGTCATAAATAAATAAATTATAAAAATCGATTGACCTAAATTTCTTTATTTTCAATCAATTTTGTTCAAAAATTATTAACTTTTGGAGTTTTTCAGTACAGTCTACAAAATAGAAAGGAATCTATTAATTGAATCCCAATGCTTGCAAAGAATTTTTCCATTCGTTGACTTAAACTCAGAAAGTAGTGTCATCAAAAAGTCTAGTGTAAAACACTCACTTACTTTCTCTTACTCCAATTTGCGAGTTATAATTGTTTCTCTTGAAACCTATAATTCCTACTAGAAATTTAGTAGTTGCCTTCTTTCATGTGAATGGGAGAATCCGAATTTATAAAACGACTTTTGTTGAGGGGAAGCTGCACCCTTCCACAGAAAAGTTTCAAACAGAAATGATAGGTCTCTCTGTATGTATAGTTAGTTGTGCCAAGTTTAATGAAACTCTGCCGGCGTTTTTATGTGGAGAAAATAGCAGAAATATGAAAGTTCAGTAAAGCCATAATTTCCAGTGAATTGATATTATTCCAGCTCGAAATTTAGCTAAAATACAATTATTTCTAATTAATATTACCGAGTTGGTAGTATTGTATAATAAACTGACATAGCCCTTTAAAGGAAAGCATAACTCCATTCCTCCCCCAAAAAACCCGTTACGTGAATTTTCACAAAAAAATGTTGGAAATAAAAGCTGTTAGTATGTATTGTTAATATCTCTAGTTTAAAGTAGATCGTTCAGGCTGTTTTCCAGAAAATCTCAAAAAAAAAAAAAAAAAATCAGAAAAATTCATTCAGCAAAGTGGTATTTCCGGTTTACCGATTATTGCCAGGTCCCCTGGTGGAAGTTAAACGAAATATCAAGTTAGAACTTTCTGTGATTTTTTTTTATATAATTTTTGAGCTAAGCTGAACACAACATAATCCAGGGAAGAGATTAGCGCTCAGTGTAGCGAGAGTCCACTGTCCGTAGACGAGGAATGCAACTGAGAAAGCTCCGGGCGCCAATGAACATAGATGTTGGCCCGCCTTAAGTAAATAAAAATAAAAAATAATCCTGACTCAGTGGGGATCGCACTAAGAGAATCGTGGAAACACGATTTCCAAAATTTTCACATGAAACCTAATACTCGCTCTGTCAAGAGAAAATAAAAAAACGGAAAACCTGCAGAAGCATTCATCCTTGGTATTCTGTTCAGACTGCCAAAGGATCTGACATGAAGATTTAGGACAAAGTCTGTCCTAGCAGGTGCGAGTGTTCTGATTTTTTTGCTACTTTTCATAATAAATATACATACATATGTAGGCATTTCCCTTGAAGAAAACATTGTTTTTGGGGGAGCCAGTTTGTCGCTTGATTACCCACTAAAATGTTATATACTAAAATACCATATAATTGTACGAACTGTACAATAAGAGAGGAATCAATTATCTTGATAAATATCAGCTCCTCATTAAAACAAAATCAATTTACGTGATTTTCTCCTAAACATGTTTATAGGTTTGTACTGAAACCTGATTATTATTAAATCTACAACACATGTATCAACAACATATTATTATATTCATTTGGAATATTTCCTCGGAAATATTGATTTAGGTGGAGGCAGCTAAGGAGAACGGAAGGCAATTGCAATTCCACCATCTGATAGGTCTTAACAAACTGCTAATTAAATAAAAATTGCCACTTCTATAAACAAAAAAAAAAAATCAATTGGAACTGATAATTACAGAATGAGAAAGTTGTGATGCTGTTTTACACCAGATTTTTTTTTTTTTTTTCTTACACAATATATTTTGTTGCAAATTTACATAAATATTTTATTATTAAATCAGCCAATGAAAGGTCAGGTTTCATAAAGTACTAGTTTGAGATAAACAATCCAGTAGAATGTATGTCATTGGGTAACTTCAAATTGTATTAAACTTTCTTTATGAAACTTTATATTTTATTTTATTTATTTACTTATAGTAATAATTTTTTTCTCGTACTATCCGAACACATAAATACCAGTTACTTTTATTTGTAACATTTTCCAGGGAAAATTGATTTTTGGAGGTGGAGGTTGTCTGTCTGAAGTACCACTTCAGTTTAGTGTTTGGATCCGCCGCCTATATAATATTACTATACATTAGAATTAGTAATAGAATTGCAATTTTGAAGAAAATTAGTTAATTGCAAGTGGGGCGACTTTTTAGTATTATCTCTCGAAAACGTTTATCACGGTTTTTTATTAAAGTTGGAATGCCTGTTGTATAAACGGAAACGTATCACTTTTATTTGAAATATTTTTCTGTAGAAATTGATTTTTAGGTGGCTACTGAAGGTCTGACGTCAGTTAGATTAAATTTAATTGCACAAACTTTCTTGGTTTTGACATAGAGCACTCTTGTATGACCAAACATTGTAACGTTGGAATTTTAAAGAAAATTTCTTGATAAAATTGTATTAATTAGAGAAAGAGAAAGTTTCTTTATACTTGGAATGCCAATTAATTAATACGGTTATAAAAGTGTCTCCTCTAGAAGAAACATTTTCCGAAACGTGTATTTTAACGAGTTCTGCGGAATTTGCTGAGTCAAATAAAAATAAAGATCAGAATTTATTAGCGCTCTCTTGTGGACTACAATGAAGTGACTAGGCGAGTAAAGGTCCTCTTTATAGCATGTAACCCCACTCTTCGATATTTATGTTAGAAATTTGTAATGAGAACTAACCGCAATAAGAGAAAGCCATGTTGAGTGTTTGCCACTGCAGATTGTTCTATTATTTAATGTGTCAAGCAAGCAGTGGTTTTTATTGCGAAAGAAGAAAAAAATCTGCCATTCGCAAAACTTTCTCTGACTGCATGACATTTTATTTAGCTGGGGACGCGTAAAGGCGAAAATCCCCAGATCTCGGCTACTCCTCGAGAAAAAGTCAGTTTCTCTGAAGAATAAAATTCTAATTAAAAAAAAAAAAAAATTGAACTTATAGGCAATTTTAATGAAAATCTTCCTAGTTGTTTCCGGGAAAGAAATATCCGGTTAGCGGGTTTTGACTGATTCCTTCGATAAGTTGCTCAGTTAATATGCAAATAGAAAATCAATAACTGCTGTTATAGCACTTAGAGAAAGTAATAAGTAATAATAATAATGTCGAACAGAAAGTTATTTGAGTTATGTTGTCCTTATTATACACACAAACACACGCAAGTATTTCTTAAAATAACTTTTTACTTTCTCTAACTGGAATAGGGAGAAAAATAGCGCGATTGTGACAAATTTTGAAAATGTATTTGGGGACAAATGTTAGCAAAAACTACGTTACCAAAAAACGAAAAAAAAAATTTAGCATAAGATCTCTCTCCCACTGTCACCATGTGTGAGTGTGCGTGTGTGTGTGTGTGTGTACGTTTAAACAAAATATATCCAAAGGATTAGAAATCGCATGAAACTTTGATCGAAATCAGTGTGGTTTTTTCTGCAATTTTCTCGAAAATAACTTGAGCGATTTATCTATTTTTAAATTTCGCGCATAATACTAACTTCACACAAAAATGCATATAATACTTCTGTCTATAACATTTTCCTAGAAAAATTAATTTTTGAGAGGGGGGTCAGACAACGGAGAGGAGCGTTTATTCTGCCAACGTTGGAAACTTTCCTCTAAAGTGCCACTTCAGTACAATGTATGATTTCTACCATCCCATGTTAATATGACCCATATTAAAAAGCATTGCTAGAATTCTAAATGTGATGTAAATCGGTTAATCTGGAAATGCAACTTTACAGAAAAGTCTTGTGAGTTGGGAGGGGAGGGGTTATCGTAGATTAGATAAGATTATATTGGGGAGGGCCACGCCTCATTCCACTGCGACCTTCATGAGAGGTCTATTGTGGATACCCTGGGTTTAGCACATCCCTCAGCTTCGCTCTCTTAATCAGGCCTAGCAAAGCTGAAAGTGGCTCCGTCATGAAGCTCGTGGCTTCGGGATTATTAGTCCCCAGTTGAAGAAACTTGTTCTCGCCAGGCCGGCACACTCACAAAGGATGTGTACCGGAGTTTCGTCCTTGGTCCTGCAGAAACGGCATAATGCGTTGTCTGCAAGTAGTAAATGGTGCATGTGCCTATTCAGCCTGCAATGCCCTGTTGGTAGACCCACTATTAGCCTTACCAACTAAGGGCTAGGGCTCAGTAGTTCCTTGGTAAATTTAGGCAAATCTCTCTTAATGAAGAGTTTAGCCTGTCTCTGCCCTGGCGTACTTACCCACCATCGCAGATGATCTCTTCTATGCATTCCTTGATAGAAGAGTGAATGAGGCTCCTGGGCAACCGGCAGAAGGGATCAGGGCCTATAAAGGTATCCTTCGAGCCCTCCCTCGCCAGGACGTCTGCCATTTCGTTGCCAAGGAACCCCGCATGATCCGGTACCCAGACTAGTGTCAGCTTGTTCCGAGCACCCATCTCGGTTAGAGCAGACACGCAGTCCCACACCAGTGTTGAGACTATGAGGGTTATCGTAAACAGCTGTTCACATTTGTAATAACTAGACTCACAGAACATTCTCAATTTTATTTGATTTTTTTTTTTTTTTTTGAAAAATTGATGTTTACGGGTTCAGAGGAATCTCGTGAATTAGGCTTATGTAACGTTTTGCTTGGAGCTAACAGAGAGTACTGCAGTACTACAATGTACTCACTCACCTTATACATACGTATAAACAACTAAAGGAGATCTCGAGGAGCGGTCAATAATAGTTGTTATTAGATCGGTCGAGAATCTTCATTAATACGTATAAACCTTATAGCTTAAATACTACTTCCAAATAAAACTAAAATTTAGCAATGAGACTCGTTATTAGTTGGAGTAAAAGAAAGTCGTGTGAATGTTTCACACCAGATCTTCCATCAGGGGGGAGGGGGCACAACTTCTGGGACAGTTCACACTTGCAAGTCTAATATGATTACAATTCTTCCTTTGGAAGAAAACTATATATATATATTGTTGTTTTTTATTTCCAATTACATGACGATTTCATGTTATATTGTTATATCTAAATACAACCACTATCTTATCTTGGAGTTTATCATAGTTTGTACCCATATAGAGGATATTTTATTGAAGCCCCATGTTTTTATTAGTATATATGAATTATTTATCTGGCAAATCTTCTAAGGAGAGAGATAAATAACGTCTCTTACTTCTTCATGCATTCTAATTTTTTTTACTTCCTCTTACTCCTAGAAAGAGGAAGTATTGTAATCGTGTCAAATTTTCGATATCGAGTTTTCACTGGAAATATCCGTTTTGAGGTCCCCTGAATCCAAAAAAGTGGTTCTTATAAAATTGTGTGTGTATATGTGAACAGCATAGCTCAAAAACGAAAAATCGTAGAAAGTTGAAACTTGATATTCCGTTTAGGCATCACCATAGAATCCGACAGTGGGTCATCTGTCAAAATTCCTCAACCGGAAGTACCACCTTTACTAGTTGGTTTTTATACTTTTTTGCGATTTTTTCAAAAATGGCTTCCACGATTTCCTTGAAGACTGGTATATCGACTACACTACAAGGAGCTACAACTCTTCTACTATTATTATTCTCTCTGACAATCAAAGCGTTCTCTCCAGTCTGAGGCAACCGGGTAAAAATCCATCCTTCACATTACTACAAACAGTGCAGTTACTTAACAAGTTGCAGTTGGAAGGGAAGGTAGTCCGCCTAATATGGGTTAAGGGACACTCCAGGTTAAGAGGTAACGAAATGGCGGACCTAGGGGCGAGAAGTGCGGCCTCTTCTAGTCTCATAGATAAAATGTTATTAGTTGCTGATGTTAAAAATTATGCAACAGCCCAGTATTAACTGAGGAATGTTAAAGAACGTTTTATACTGTTTTACAACCAACCACACATTCCCACTAAGCCATGGTTCCATGCCTCTAGCGAAAGTAAGAAGTTTTATACCTTAGTATGCAGGCTGAGGTTCAACCATAACTTCAGTCCTGGCCACCTGGGCCGTATAGGAATCACGATTGATCCCAAATGTCCATGCCCACCTGATGCAAAAATTGATGCGGAACAAATCATTTTAGCTTGTGGAAAATACTCCAATGGAAGAGAATTGTTATGGGACTCCATAGTTGAAGCTGGATTTACACTACACCCGAATCTAAATTTTATTTTAAATAACCACAAGACATGCATAGAACTCTATAACTTCATAAAGAAACATGATATAGATCTGTAAATTAACCTACATATATATAAATAGTCACAAACAATAGACACAATATAAATATAACTGATAAAAAATAAATGTCCACAATAAAACAGTTAATAATATGGCGATCTGCAAAGTACAGGAAGCCAAAAAAAAACTCTTATTTGAAACAGTTCTCCGGAAAAATTCATTTAAGGGCAGTTTGGGGGAGGGGTAGGGTTAGGTATTCTTCTAAATCGCTATTTCAGTTTATTCTACAATTCTGTCATCTAAATAATATTAATTAGAATTAAATATGTGGTTGAAATTCCGAGTTAAAAAAAAAACCGGATGACCGGAAGTGAGTTTTTACAGAAATGTATTTTTTAGTTTTCTGGTATTTTCTCGAAAACGGCTCCAACGATTTTCTTTAAAGTAGGTATGTGTACTATATATATAAAGAGCTACAACTTTTATTGAAACAGTTTCTGGTATTGTCATTTAAAGGGGGCTTTGGGGGGGGGGGGGATGTTTTTTTCTCTAAAGTGCTATCATAGTTGATTATACAATTCTACCATCCAAACAATATTAATTAGAAATAAATAGATGGCCAAAATTCCGAGTTTCAAGAAAATTAGTAAACCGGAAGTGAGCTTTGAATGAACAGTAGTTCAATTTTCGACGAATTTCGACAAATTTCATTAAATGTGGTAACTAACTATAAAATTTGTCAATTTCCTTTTGAAAACTGGAGTAAGAGAAAGTTGTGTGAGTGTTTCACACCAGATTTTTTTACTTTCTCTTTCTGCCATCGGGTCACATTTATTCGAAATTGAGTTTTCACTGAAAATACATGTTTTGAGGTCCCCTGAGAACGAAAGAAATTGTTTTTAACGAATGGTATAAAAGGCGTGCAGCAAGTTGAAACTTGACGTTCCATCTATGTATAATTATATTAACTATTCAGAGAGAGAGAACTAACTATTCACACATCAGATTTTCTTATAATATTTCATTTTACGCACAAAGACAGACACCCCACAATAGCAAAATAAAACTGAACACTCAATGGGACCCCAAACTTACTTATATTTCCGCAGAGAAACCTTCGTCGCAAACTTTCGTATTAAAACAGTAAAAGGAGGCAACAAACTTATCGTTCAATAAAGATAAGGGTTCAAACATATCTTTAATAAAGAATTAGAACAACCACGAACCACTGTATATCCTATTACAGCAAGGCGCAAAAGGAAGACGAATGGACATTCTATAAAAATAGAAATATACATAGATAATATATATATGTTCACAAAAAAAAAAAATTGTATGATGCATGTACCTCTTATTAAATTCTAATCCAAATTCTCTTCTTTCCCCCAAATAATCTTAAAATACAGACTATTTGCATGATATATTTTTGAAATTTCCTATCGCCTCCTGTGAAAAAATACCTTAACAAATGCCACCACCACAACTCTCTCAACATATTCTTAATGTAATTTATATCAAAATTAGTATCATTTAAAACTAAACATGACAAATAAAAACGAATACATTGGATTTTCTCTATTTATTTATTTTAGTATCATCTCCAATTTGCCTTGCTGCCAATCTTCTTATATATCAATTTACCTATATTATGATTTCTTGCATTAAACTTAATTTAATATTTATTATTTTTACAATCTCTTGACTATCCTTAAACTTTGCCTTGCCTTCTTTTCACACTTTATCTGTTCTTATTAGTATAGTACATATTATACTCCTGAAATTTCTTATTCCCCCTCCCACCCCTAATAAAAATGACTTTATAAATCACTGAGCATAGTTAACACCACTGTTAAAATTTAGTTGTAAAGTCCTTCAAAACATGCTATTTATTACACACTATTTTCTAAAGTCTAATCATAATTTATATTAATTCCATTTTGTCATTAAACACACACACATAGTAACATAACCTTATAACGTCCCGCACATACAGCCAACAAGTGTCGAGTATAACAGAAACATTGCGTTGAAGTGAACTCACTGCACAAACTTGATAAATTTACTCTGACTATCCAAGAAAATTCGAAACCGGTCAGGAATAAAAAGAAATAAGCATGCTACGAGGGATAAAAAACTAGAAATCACAATAGAGTTGGTATAAACATAAAGCTCAACGTGCAAATAATCAAATGTTGGCCAAATAAAATTTAATGGTTACATAATGAATTAGAATATTCATGAAACAATGAGATAACATTGCTAAAATTATGTTTAAAAAATGAGTAAAAACAGACCTACATGTTCAAATAGGAAGTGAAATAAAACTATACAAGGTTGAAGATTTATTTTCACAAAGTTTGTTTGTATATCTGTTGAGTTTTATTAATTATTTATATTCAATTTATGTTGTTTTTTTACTTTCTCTTACTCCTAGTAAGAGGAAGTATTGTAATCGTGTCAAATTTTCGATATCGAGTTTTCACCGGAAATATCCGTTTTGAGGCCTCCTGAGTTCAAAAAAGTGGTTTTTAGCAAATGGTCTGTGTGTGTGTGTGTGTGTGTGTGTCCGTGTGTCCGTGTGTGTGTGTGTGTGTATGTATGTATGTGAACAGCATAGCTCAAAAACGAAAAATCGTAGAAAGTTGAAATTTGATATTCCGTTTAAGGTCACCATGGGATCTGACTGTACGTTATCTGTAAAAATTCCTCAACCGGAAGTACCACTTTACTAGTTGGATTTTTTACTTTTTTGCGATTTTCTCAAAAATCGCTCCGACGATTTTCTTTAAACTTTAAACATCAACCACACATACAAAGAGCTACAACTTTTATTAGAAACATTTCTCCGGGAAAATGCATTGAAGGGCACTTTTGGGGGAGGGGTGGGGTTAGGTTTCCATCTAAAGTGCTATTTCAGTTTATTAGACAATTCTGTCATCTAAATAATGTTAATTAGAATTAAATATGTTGTTGAAATTCCGAGTTTGAAAAAAATCGGATAACCGGAAGTGCGTTTACTTTACCACTTTACTAAATGATTTATTCACTTTTTCGCAATTTTCTCAAAAATGGCTCTGACGATTTTTTTGAAACTTCGTATATAAACTAAACATGCAAAGATCTACAACTTTTATCTAAAACATTTCTCTGGGAAATTTCTTTTAAGAGCACTTTTAGGGGAGGGGTGGGGTTAGATTTTCATCAAAGTGCTATCCTAGTTCATTATACAATTCTATCATCCAAACATAATTAGTTAGAAATAAATAGATGGCTGAAATTCCGAGTTTCAAGAAAATTAGTAAACCGGAAGTGCGCTTTTACTGAACAGTTTTTTCAGTTTTCGACGAATTTCATTAAATTTGGTACACAAACTATAAAATTTGTCAATTATCATTTTGAGAACTGGAGTAAGAGAAAGTTGTGTGAGTGTTTCACACCAGATTTTTTTTAATTGGTTAAAGATCTGACTGAAATGTTTATTACACATAACATGCTTCTGTTCATGCATATTAAGCATAATCATGCCGGTCTGTAATGTTATCCTTTTATTCTTTACAGCTTCCTCCTGCATGCACATGTTAGGGAAAAGTGCGCAGCTCAGTTCTTCACGGATCTTTAATTTGTGCTTAACAGCGCGAGCAGATACAGCTTGCATGGCTTACCAAGAGATGATGTCCGCACATCTGGTTAAGTTTAGCGTACCTGAAGACAAACTGTAGCTCTGCACCCTACACGCTTACTAACTTCACAAGATACTTTAAGCGTCGCTGATGGTTTCCGGAGAGGTAATGTGAAGCGAAGTGTTGGGCTAAGGGATTTTGAATATGATTAGATTTATCGTGGAATCTGTTATATGTAGATTTTGAAAGCGTGGTAACGAAAAGGAATATCGAGCTCTATGAGTAGGGTAAATTTGAATACATGGTAGGGACAGTTAATGTAGAGAAAGTTTTTGGATTGAATTATTTGAATGCGGTTCAGATTTGGAGGCGTGTAACATTTCTAGCTCGTAGACCCAAACTTGTCTCAGGAAGCTGATGTAAAGGAATCATTTGTTTGAGAACGATAATTTATAATGTGTTTACCAAGCAATTTGGAGAAAGTCTTAAATGTTGTTCGAACTCGGTGCGTTTGAGTCTCTTGTCCAAGAATAGTCCAAGATAATGCATATGGTCAGCTTGCGGACCTTGGATTATATAAAGCCCAGACTCTTTTAAGTATATAGCATGTGTTTGGAGAGAACGAGGCGTGCTTTAACAGGATCTGGAATTAGTGATAAAATCTCGTTGTCATTGGCGGATGTGGAAACTGAGGTGTTTGGTATTAGTAATGTCAGCTGTATATATTAGTTGAAGAAAAGTTGCAAGAATATTCACTTGAATGAAGAACGTGCTGCATGGATAAATATAGGGAAATGCGGTGTTTTCATAGATTTCTAAAAAAAAAATTCTTTCATTTTCCGTGGTAGCCTGCTTCTTCTTGTGATCATCGACCGGTTTCGCGCGTACGCCCACCATCAGGATGGTTTTTGTCAAACAATATGAGACTTGCACAGAGCAAATTTAGTTGATACATTCAGGAGCGAATGCCCGAAACCGGTCGTTGACCACAAAAAGAAGCAGGCTATCGGGAAAATATCTCTGATGTTGGTTTAAAGGTTAGGTAGTAAGGCATTTGGAAGGATGCGCTTGAACTTGATAACGTAATCTATTCAAAGGGTTAGTTTGAATAACTCAAATAAATCAGGTGTAAAACACTGATACGACTTCCTCCTACTGCAATTAACAGATTTATAAATGACAAATTTTCTTCGAACTTATATAATTTGTAATAAATGTTTATTTATATTTATTTGATATTAATAGGAAAGCATAACCTTCCACTCCCCCCCCCCTGAACTTCTTTAAATCTATTTTCTCGGGAAAAGTTTCAGACAAAAGTGACAGATCTCAGAATGCATAGTTAGTATAACAAATTTTAAAAAATTCGTCGGAGATTTTATGGAGAAAAAAGAAAACTGAAAAATTTGTTCAGTAAATACGCACGTCCGATTAACCGATTTTTTCAAACTCGGAATTTTGACAACATTTAATTCTCTCATTAATATTTTTAGCTGATAGAATTGTATAATAAACTAAAATAGCCCTTTATAAGAAAACAACCCTACCCGTCATTCAAATGCCGCTTTAAATAAATTTTCTGAAAGAAATGTTTCAAATAAAAATTGTAGCTTTTAATATGTGTAGTTTTATACCAAGTTTAAAGAAAATCGTTGGAACTCTGAGTAAATCTCAGTAAAGTGAAAAAAAAAATCAGTAAAGTGGTACTTTTGGTTACAGAATTTTGACAGACAACTTCCTGTCGGATCCCATGGTATGCCTAAACGGCATACGGATCAAGTTTGATTTTCTGCGAATTTTCATTTTTTTGCCATGCTGTTCACATACACACACACAAACAACAATATTTTTTAAAAACCTCTTTTTTGGACTCAGGGGACCTCGAAACGTTTATCCCCGGAAACTGGTTTACTCGATATCGAACATTTGACATGATTACAATACTTCCTGTTACCTAGAAGTAAGAGAAAGTAAAAATGCTTTGACAATAATAACCCGTTTCCTTGATTTATTACAAACAACTATACAACTTTTTTATTGCAAACATTTCTTTTGGAAAAATAGATTTTTCATAAATAGAGTTTGTTAGTTTTGTAGAGAGAGTGATAAAGACTAAATCTGATACGGCCTAATGGTAACGAGGCTTCCTTATATTGTTTGCATAGTTTTATAGTGGCCTTCAAATGTGTAAGAATTTGCATGTGGAAGTGTGAATATGACCTGGAGTTTGTCTGTGTGTTCACGCAATTAAAACCACGTTCATTGCACACACAACTATTATAGGTATCATGTAGTGTTTTGTATGTTAGAAGTGTGGACGTAAAATTGAACATTTATTGTTGTTTGTATTATTTGGCTGCCATGTACCCCCCTGGATATGCAAATCTCTGAAGAAATCTTCGGATTTAAATTCCAGACTCACATTGTTCCTTTAAGTCCCATCATAAATACACTCAGCCGGATAAACACATCAGCCGGAAGTGCGACTTTACAGAATTGGTTAAGTTATCTGTAAATGATTTTCCTAAAATTTGGAATCCTAACTGCACAGATAAAAAAATAGTTTCACTTTATTTGAAAAATTGGACAATCTGTGACGTCATCTTTGACAACATTTAAAATATTATTGGGAGTTTGTTCAGTGGTGTTATTGGTTGTGTCTTGTGGACTAGAGTAGACAGTAGGTACTAACTGCCACGGATGCTAACCAAAGGAATGTACCCCCATCACCTCTATATTATTTACATTAGGGGGCAATTGCGTAAAAATTTGCAAGTTTAAAGAAACTTTGTCACTTTTATAAACTATATTAATAGAGTGGGGGGGTTGTGAGTGTTTCACATTCTTAATACTAAATAAATTAAATACATTACTTCATTACTGAACAGACACTACATACGTCAATTCTAATGGCGTCTCTCATTTCAAAATTTAATTACTTATGTCTGTTATATGAGGATTATAAAGAACCGGTTTGTTTATTTAAGTTAGTTTCTTAAATAAATACTAAATTCTGACGGCCGTATAATTGCTAGAAATGTCATAATCAGTTATAACTGTATATAAGTGAAATTCCTCCAAAATTAAAGATGACCTAATTAAAAAAAAATACATGTTTGTTAAATAAAAACTATATGTTTTGTGGACCTCTGAAAAATAAAAATATCTTTAGCAAATTGGTCTCGCAACACATATAACTTTTCTGAACGATTTTTTTTCTTTTCAGTATTTCGCGAGTAATGATAATTACACAACCTCCATAGCAGCCCTATAACTTTTATTTGAAACATTTCCACAGGAAAATTTATTTTTGGTGTACTGTGTGGGAGGGGCAAATGGATGCCATTGTAATTGGATAATTTCACAAACCAATCTAACTGTTTCGATCAGATAATACCAATAATAATATCATCACTTTTCAGTGTGAAAATTGTAAGGGAAATTAAAAGTAGATTTAAAAATAAAATATATAAATAAAGCACTGACACACTAGCTCATGCAAAATCAAGGCATGCCGTCAGCGATTTTTATGGTGTGATAGTTATAGTCCGCACGACGAAGTTCCCACCGTCGTTTAGTTCTGACTTTCGTTACCAGGTTCGCCATTAACTCACCATTCATGTCGCTAGCTCAACACCATTGCAGCTTGCAAGGGATGCGCATCGTCCTGATTTCTCGCAGCAAATGCCAGTAGGTAAGCCGCTATACTGCTCTTAGTTACTTACTTACTTAGTATGCGGTGCAACAGTCCTTAAAGTAGGACCTGGACCTCCTCAATAAGTTTTCCCCATTCGTTTCGGTCTGCGGCGTTGTGGTGCCATCTTCTCACTCCAACCCGACAGAGGTCTTCTAACCCCACGTCATCCAACCATCTAAGTCGAGGGCGCCCTCAAGTTCTTGTGCCTTTTGGTTACCCAATTAATAATTTTCGAGGCATCCTTTTCACATGTCCCAACCATCTCAACCTCCCTTTCTTTATTTGGGCCACTATATCCGGCTTAAGAGGAACTATTGCTATTCATGTCACCTGAAATTGATTTTTAATCGAAAATGCATGGTTTTTAGATCTACTGGACACGAAATAGTTTCGGGGGGGAGGGTCCGGGTTCCGTGTAACTCGAAAACTGAAAATCGCCGAAAGTTTAAACTTGATATTTGGTTTAGATGGACGTATTATGTTTGTAATACGCATAGAAGTAGTTGAAAACAGTGCATCGATTAAGTAGAAATACAGACCTTGTAAATAAATAAATAATGGAAAATATATTGCAAATTATTGCAGGTATTTATTATAATTTAAAACATTCTGATGACTTCGCATTTCAGGACAGCTAGGGTTTATTTTTTTAAATTGGCTGTGTATAAAAATACGCGATGATTATGAATATTTTTGCAGTGAACTTGCCTGTGACGATGACGGCAGTGTAAGCAATTTTTACTTTGAATCATATAATCCACCCGACTACTGTCACCTTTGTTGTTTATTATTGTCTTTATATCAGTTTATAAATTTAGTTGGTATTTTATATAAAACTTGCTGACATAGTAATACTTCTGTGATGTTGTTCCTGTGTTGATAGAGCGCTACTATTATTACTGTCCAGTGTATTTTGATATTTAACCTTCCTTTATACTTGACATAAGAAGAAGAGAGATTCGTAGTTTGTGTTGCTTTCCCTTAACTTTCTGTAAGAGCATGTATTGCGGTCATGTCAATTTTCAATACTGTATTTTCATCCGGAAATACATGTTTCGAGGTCCTCTGAGTGCGAAAAATTATGTTCGAATGGTTTGTCTGATGTTCTGTGCGTACGTATGGTGTGTGTGTGAATATAATATAATATATTGGTATTCCGTTCAGATACCCTCACCGCATCTGACACGAAGGTTTATTTATGGCAAAATCCAACAGAAATACGAATCGGAAATACGACTTAACGTATTTTTGTTTTTAGTTTTTCGCAGTTTCCTCGAAAGCAGCATCAACGATTTTCTTTAAACTTCGTACACTATCTCCACACATGAAATACCTGTCACTTTTATTTGAAATATTATCCCAGCAAAATTGATTTTTGGGGTGTTCAGAGGAACCTGCGACTTTAAAATTTCAATTATTGTATTCATCCCCACCATCAACTGCTATATTTGTGTAAAAACAAATGATTAAATTGTGATGTTTAAAACAAGTAATTTTATTATAATTTATAATTCTCTTATTATTTGTAATCTATCTCTTATTCTTTATAATTGTATTACAAGAGAAAGTCATGTGAGTGTTTCACACCAGATTTTTTTATTTTTTAACAGCTTGGATTTAATTAGAGATTGCACACTATTTCCGCGCTAGTTTATGGAATTACCCAAACCGGAATGTGGGGCAGGTTGTAGTTTCCAGCGAAATTTAGTTTTCCCCCAGTTTTCTAAAAAAATAATAAATCACTTTTTCGCCCTTGGGAGACTTTCTCAATACGTGTATTGCCGGATGAAAATTTGACACGTTCCCAATATTAGAAAATCTTTAGCTGCCCCCCTCCCCTCCCATTATTTTTGAAATTGTAAATTTCTTAAAACACATTATAATAATCTAAATTATTTAGCCTGTCAAAAATATGAAATGTGAGCGCCAATATGGTTGTGTGAAATCGCCGCACTAATTTATCTTTACAAATATTTTTTTATGATCCATAAATAGGATTATATTCTAGTAATATAAAAGATGACGCAAATGATTATTTAGAAATAAATAAATGGGGAAAAAAAAAAGAGAGAAGAAATTATCGCCTAATTTTGTTATGATTTTATCATCACGTATTTATTTATAAAAGTATAAAAAAACGACTACAAAACATGAAGGTTTAGTGTTTCATAAAGAAATAACTGCTGATAAATGGCTTTAACATCTCTCCCGTGGAAATTTGTAAAAGAATACTGTCCAGTCATCTACTGGATAGACCATCATTATAATGGCAATAATTCGCAATAACTAATACTATATAATTATCTATAATTTTCCAAATATTATCAACTGTATAATATAGGAATAATAATCATTACTTTGTTTGTTTTATATGTGTGAATATGTGCGCGTGTGTGTGTGTGTGTGTGTGTGTGTGTGTGTGAGAGAGAGAGAGAGAGAGAGAAATAGAAATACTATTAAATGATTCATTTTAATTACCTTTTTTTTTTTATTGTACTTGTATAGTACTGTGTGTAAATGGAAGTTGTAAAAAGAAGATTCGTATAATATAAAAATTCCGTTTTTAAAAATATTTTGATATTATTGTGCCGCAATATTTTATTACTTTTATTTTAAAAAAAAATTGTTTTCGAGAGAAAAACATTTTGTGTGAAACAATCACAACCCTTTCTCTAACTGCAATTAATATAATTATAATTGACTAATTGTGTTTTAACATATAATAATTCTTACTAGATGTTTAATTATCTGCAGGGGGGGGGAGTAACTTATCAAAACTACTTCTTTTTTTTTAGAAAAGCATAACCTTTCTCCCCCTCCCCCAATTCCCTGAAATGAATTTCAGACTCCGCAAACTAATTCAAACAAAAGTAAGTGATAGGTCTCTGTATGTATGATAAGTATAACCAGTTTAATAAATTTCGTCGGTATATTTAATGTCGAAAGTCGCAACTGAAAAACAGTAAATTTGCACTTCTGGAAAACGAATTTCTTTTTAAATTCGGAATTTTGGCGGTCACATTGTAATTAATATTAATGTAGATAATAGAATGATGTAGTAAACTGAAATAACACTTTACGAGGAAAACTAACACCACCGGCTCTCTCAAAACCCACTTAAAATGAATTTTTCGGAAAAATATATCAAATGAAAATGGTAGTTCATTATATGTGTAGTTAATATCCCTAGTTTAAAGAAAATCGTTGGAGTCATTTTGGAGAAAATCTCAGAAAAATGAAAAAATCGATTCATTACTTGAAATGTTACTTGTAATTGATCGATTATAATCAAACCCTTTATTGTCACGTCCCATGCTAGCACATTAACTAAATATCAATTTTGAACTTTCCACGATTTTCCGTTTTTGAGTTATGCGACCACGCACATACACACACACACACACACCTATTTCTTAAAACCACTTTTTCTAACTCATGGAACCTCAAAACGTGTATATCCGGTGAAAATTCGATATCGAAAGTTTGAAGCGATTGCAATATTTGCTCTTACCAACAGTACTGTAGATGGGCTCCTCTTTCTAAAAATTTACTTTTTTTTCACGTAATGCGCTTCAACTCAGGGCATCAAACGAGCAATATGACAGATTTATGCAGCAATGTGCCCTTCAATGGGATATGCGGCGCCGAATGGCTGATTTGCCATGGCGGTCATCGGGAGGGGAGGATAATTTTCGCAGGAAACTAGTTTGAAGTCTCTACTACGAAAAAATGTTTTTTTAGCGAATTCACTCACTCTCTCTCTCTTTCTCTGTATGTGTGTGTGTGTATGTGTGTGTGTGTGTGTGTGTGTGTGTGTGTGTGTATGTTGTGTGTGTATGTTGTGTGTGTGTGTATGTTTGTGTATGTGTGTGTGTGTGTATGTGTGTGTGTGTGTATTACAAAAACGAAAAATAGCACAAACTTTGAATTTTACCAAATACCATGAAACTACCACCGTACCTGGTACTAAGGTCTCGGACAATATCCATCAACCGGAAAGTCGACTTTATGATTTTTTTTTATTTTTTTTTACGATTTCCTGAACAACATTTTTTCTGAGAAAATTGATTTTTGAGAGGTTGTGGGGGAAACAGTAGCGTTATTCTTTCCTCTAAACTACCACTTCACTATCATATTTGATTCTGCCATCTATATATAGTATTTAATATACATTAGAAGCATTATGAAATTCCAGATTTTTAGAAAACCGGAAGTGCTACTTTACAGACTAGGTTTTTGGAATTTTTCTCGAAAACGACTAAAACTATTTCCTTTTATACTTGTAATAATACTACTGTATAGGAACGAACCGCCTCCTCTATATTAGGACAAATGAGTGAAATTGGAAGTGTAATGCGAATTTGTCATTTCGTACATATGTGTACGAAATTATTAACAGTTGTAAGAGAAAGTTTTGTGAATGTTTCACACCACATTTTTTTCAATTTCTTGTGTAGTATGCTGAGTAATTATTATCATCATAATAATTACGATAATTCTAATTTATATTAATTTATATTACGATAATTTACTTCTTATTTTATTTCTGGACTTGGTTGTCCTTGTCATATTTGGTTCCATGTTTGTTACAACTACACATTATGCCCAGTTTTCGGTTTAATTACAATTTAATAAAGTTGTTATTTTTTCTTCATGAATGTTTTAATTCCTTGAAGATCCTTGAAAAAAGTTTCCGTGTTCATATAAACAAAAAAATCATTAAAATTTTACACTTTCATGGTGAAGTATCTGTCTGTCTGTCTGTCTGTCTGTCTGTCTGGTTGACTGGAGCAGCCTCTAAACAGCAATCACCTTGTACAGACTTGATTGCGAAATTATTTCATGTTTATTTAAATATAAATATAAAAAAGAAGAAATCATTATTATCATATATAAACAAAAAAAAATAAAAACAAATAATAATAATAATAATAATGGCTTTTCACAAACCATATTTAAATTTTCAAATATTTAATATAATATTATTTTCTTTAGTAAATAGCGCTCGGTCTGTATGTACTGTTTTGTTTTTCTATGTATTGTTTTAATTTCTATGGTTAAACAATTAGAGAAACACGTGCTTTTTTTGTTGGATTTTTTTTTTTTTAAATAATTTGTTATGAAAAATTCACTCGACTTTTCTCTTAAAGCAGTTATTGCATTTATAATTCATATAGTTTCTACAATCTAGAAATTTTATATTTAATTAATTAATTGTCCCTTTATCTTGATAACACAATGGGTTCGGAACAGTTTTCTTTATATAAATTGTTAGGATATTTATATATATAAGGAGCTACCTGTTGTGACTGCCATGTTGGCCACCAGGCAACAACTCTATCGAATCTCCAATAGAACTTCAAATGACATTTGTTAGTGTTAAGCCCTAAACCTGACCGATCTCCAGAACTTTCATCAGCTTTTGTCAGCTTTATCGTGTGAATGATTGCGTGAACCTGCAAATAAATCCTAAAAATTAAAAAAAATAGTTTCGCGATATAAATAATTTCTATTTTTGTTTTTTTCAATAAATATAATTAGAAGTTAAATAAATAAAAAAGAGCTGATGCGAAACACTCACACGACTTTCTCTTGCTGCAGTTTACACAGATCTAAGGGACAAATATTCTTCAAACTTACAATCTTTACTAAAAGTGCTTTCGTCAATATTATATCGATGGGAAAAATTTAAACTTAATAAAATGCCTTTTTTCAAAGAAACCATACGTACACACACTCCCCCTCCCACGAAACTTCTTTAAATAAACTTTCTCAGGAAAAAATTCTCAACAAAAGTGATAGGTCTCTTTATTCATAGTTAGTGTAAAAAATTTAATGAAATCCATTGGTGTTTCTAGGGATATAAAATCGTAGAAAACTGAAATAACTACAGTAAAAACGCACTTCCGGTCAACCACTTTTCTTTCAAACTCAAACATTTGACTTTGTTTGTAATTAATATTATTTAGATGATAGAATTGTTTAATAAACTATAATAACGTTTTAGAGGAAAACATATCCCGTCCTTCTCCTAAATAAAAACCACTTTAAATTGAATTTCCTCAGAGAAATGTTTCAAATGTAGCTCTTTATATGTTTTTTGAACATCCTTGGAGCCTGGATAACTGATAGTCTGAAGAAAATCGCGAAAAACTGAAAGAAAGAAACATTTAGTAAAGATGCACTTCACTTCTGGTTAATGGATTTTGTCCGAAGTCTTTGTGTCTGATGTGTGAACGGAATATGAAGTTCAAGCTTCCTGCAACATTTCTGTATTGAGATATTCTGTTAACACTCACGCACACGCACACACATTCATATTGACCATTCGCTAAAAACATTTCTTTCTTATTTAGGTGACCTCAGACCCCATGTATTTCTATTGAAAACACAAGTTCTAAGATCTATAACGATCGCAGTACTTTCCCTTACTAGGGGTAACAACAAATTGAAAAAAAAAAAACAGTAAACTAATTAAAAATTAATTTAACCGCCAGTTTTTGGTTTTAATTAGTTTTGCTGTTTTTTTTTTTGTTTTTTTTAACTATTGCTAACTTCATGTTTGGGTATTTTAATATTATATTTTGACACTGCCAGATGATGTGTCACATTTGAAGCGAAACAGATCGCACAGATAATATTGAGTTAAAATTGTAATTTGACAAAAATTTCTTCATCCTGGAACCTACTCTGCGATCTCACATTTCCAGTTAATCAATTTTCATGAATCTTGGAATTGTACCGTTTTTTTTATGATTTTGACAGCATCTAGGTTATAGAAATATACATTATACTCAAATGACCCTTTAGAGGAAAACTTAGCCTTTGCAACTCCCCTAGAACCATCCGGGAAAAAAATCAGTTTTCACACTGTTCGGGCACTTTGTTTGTAGTTAGGATGCGAAATTAAAAGAAAATCATTGTAAACCATTTCCGAGAAAAACGCTAAAAACTGGACGGAACTGAAGCTGAAACAGTAAAATCTCTTACTTCAAGTTAACGGATTTCGAGGAGGAAATCTTGACGTGTCAGAAGCGATGCTGGTATCAAAACGGAATGCCAAGATTGAGCTACCCGTGATTTTTCTTTTTGAGACATAGTACATTCTGAATTCATTAACACTATATTTTTGTACTCAGAGGATCTCGAAATATATATTCATAAATTGGACAAGATCACAGAAATGCTTATAAATTCAATTGTACTATTTTCTCTTTATTCTCACATTATCCAATAGATTACCTCAGTGATGCGAAAATTTTAATAATAGCAGTAATAAATCTTATACATTTTATTTTAGTTAGTTAAAGCTACGTCATAATAATATATAAGCTGCAAGGTTTAATTGAATTTGTATTCTATCATTTCTCTAGAATTTTGTTTTATAGAATGAATCACTTCGGTAAATGGACAGGTTCATGAGCTAACTTTAGATGTGAGCCAGCCACTATGTGCAAACTGTACAAATGTTGTTGAAATAACGTACGCTTTGTAGTTTGATAAGATAATGTTTATTTTATTTAATAACTAGCCAAGGTTAAGAATTATTTTTAGATTTTTAATTTTCTTATGTAGATATGGCCTATTTATATTTATTTTATCAGTTATTGCTAATTATAAGGTATAATAAGTATAAAAATAAATGAAATAGTAAATAGTTGAAGAGTCATAATAATTCGTAATTTTACATAATTGGGGGGGGGTCTTCTCAAAGGGGGTCTCAGCTGGCATTCACCTGGTATTCTGTGGGTGCGTTGAAACTCTGGCTTTCCAATAAAGTGATATGTCATTGAATTGTTTCTGTTCCCCTACCAACGTTTTTTGCAGGCGGGCTTAAAGTCCAACTTCCAAATTAGATTTGTGGGACGGAGGCGGAAGCACCTACTTTACCATTGACATTTATTAAACGATTATAAAATTTAGCAGTTATACATGGGATTCGAACTAACGACCTCCAATGCTCATAACCACTACACCAACACCCGACTTTATAGACTAGGAGGTTTCTGAGTTTTTTTTTTCTTTTGGAATTTTTTTCTCGAAATCGATTCTAAAGATTTTCTTTAAACTAGAAATGCTAACTGTACATATATAAACCTACTTTTCTTACATGTAACATTCTTCCGAAACAAATGATTTTAGAGAGAGTTTTTTGGGGTCCTTTTAGGTTTAAATTGAAATTGCCGCTGCAAGCTTTGTTGGTTTGAAGAAGGCGCTCACAATGTCCATTCAGATTATATGTATAACCTAAGCTCCTTTTTTTAATGGCGAATTCATTTGGTAATTCAATTGTATTAATTGCAATAAGAGATGGTCGTTTGAGTGTTTCATAAGATTTTTTTCTCGAGAAAAATGACTCATAAGATTTTCATTTTTTCCAGTTGCTGATTTTCTTCAAGTTCAGAATTTTGGCAACACATTTAACTATTACTTATAGGATCATATATTATATAAAAATGGCAGTTTAGAGAAGATGTAACCTTGAATTTTAATAAACGTAACTTTACGATGGGCAATCAGTTTACATAAGACGTTACTTTAATAAAGTTATACTAGATTGTTCTTTCATTTATTCAATAAACATTTTAATCATTTGATTGCATATTCAGTAAATTGTTTTCATTGAAAATTCATGAATTTTACCCCCAATATTATAATAGTTTAATTGGCTTATTTATTATTAAAGAAGAATGAAACCTTTAATCGCGCATAAGTAAAAAGTATTTATTTAAAAAAATAATAAAAGTAACCAATTGCATTGATAACAATTTATACAATCTAATTTTCTCCCCTCGGTTGAGGCCATTAAATTCTTCGATCCTCCTATTCCATACATCGATAGTTTTAAACTTAGAGCGCTCGGTTGGTTGGATAATGTTTTTGATGGATAGTTCTCTATGATGATGTATTTTAATTATATTGCGATCTTGTTGTGTTGCCCTTCTAGTCGACTTTTATTTCCCCTTTTCCTCTGTCTGAAAAGAAGATTTAGAGAAAACCTTAATGCTGCAAGCTCTCCCCACCCCTCAATGTCAGTTTTCCACAATGTTGTTTCAAATAAAAGTCATAGGCCTTTATGTAAGTAGATAGTTTATGTGATTTAAAGGGAATCGTGGTAAACTGGAAAAAATCTGCTGTGAAACACTCACACGACTTTCTTTTACTCCTTTTAATATAGTTATATATAGAAGACAAATTTTCTTTGAACTCAAATTTTATGTATTTGTTCCAACATAAATAGAGAGATGGTGGGGGATAAGTAGGGGAGGGTGGGGCTTGTTGTTACATTGTAATTTGTAAAAAATCGGCTGAGAGAAGCACTTCCTAAGTGGCCAAAGTTGAGAGATATGCGAGTGCTGTTTGTGGTAACCAGTTCCCGCTAAAATTCTGTTGCATTGTGTGACTTTCCTCGAAATATCATAGTAGTGAAAGCTATATTTTATTATTGAAACCGAAAGCTGTGATCTGAAAACTACTAAAGGTAAGGCTTTCATACTTATGCGTTAATTTCATACATCCTTAACAATAATTTCAATCTAATATGGTTGCGCTAATATTCTTTGACCTATATGTTTTTCGGATTAATTAGTGAAATAAGCGTCAGTGGGGTTAGTTGTTACACCTGGTTAGAGCATGTTGTTACAGTGTAACAATTTGCCCATTGCATATCTTAAATCAAATCACGGCAGATCTTAAAAGAAATGAAGCTAAAAACAAGAAAAACGAGAAAGTTGGCAATTCTAACAAAAAGAAAATCTGTGTCTCCAGAGCTGCGAACAAGAATCAATAAAATAATTTGCCATCATCAAGTTCCGGCGAAGAAGTTGAGGACTGGCTGTGCCTGAAATGTCTAAAACCATGGTCGCAGTCAAAAGGTGGAGAAGATTGGGTTGAATGCATGCAGGGCAAAAGATGGGCCCATGCAAAATGTGTTAAAAATGACGCTAGATATATTTGCCACAATTGCAACTCGACTTAGAGATGGGTAGTGACAGTGAATAGAAAGAGAATGAATGTTCAAGCATTTAAGTTTGTAATAATCCATGTTTAGATCATAATCAAACTACTATTATTATTATTATTATTATTATTATTATTATTATTATTATTATTATTATTATTATTTTGGGCGCATCGACTACGTGGTCATTAGCGCCCCTATTTATTATACATCTTTCCAATCCGTGTGGACACTCGAGCTGGGATGACACCAGTACTCTATTTGGCAGCCACCACAATACTTTGCTCAGCAAAGTAGGGTGGAGCCGTTGGTTGTTAATTTCCTTCCCACACTTCCCCACTTATGTCATCGATCTAGTCGACGACGGGGAGTGGGAATATTATCGTGTCATCCCTTAACTTCTAAAACATGTTGGGGGGGGGGGATTCGGACAAAAACCAAAAGCATCATTATTCCATTTGACATTATAATTTTTATAGATATTTAGGATATTTAGTTATATGACTTTGTTTAAGGAGGCTATTGAACAAACTAACTGAAGGGTGCAGTACTTTGAACATATGTTCCTGCACATTCTATAATAGGCTAATCCTAAATTAAACTAAACCTAGGGGGTTGAAATACTTTTATAAATTTTCTTTCAACCCCAAGAGAAAAGATAAAATACTAATCTAACCATTTATTCCCTAATAAATACATTCTCGCCAATAAATACATTCACACTATAAAACCGTTCACCCTAATAAATATATTCATACCAATAAATACATTCATGCTATAAAACCGTTCACGCTAATAAATACATTCATGCTTTAAAACCGTTCACGCTAATAAATACATTCACGCTATAAAACCGTTCACGCTAATAAGTACATTCATAGTAGTATATACATGAAGGGGAAAGTACTCGATATTCCTTTCCCCTTTAAAATAACTAACCTAATGGGTGAAGTACTTAATATTCCTTCACCCAGATTTGCCTAACCTAGTAGTATAGTCTTTTAAATAATCGAATAGCTTCCTTATATAAGGAGAACCCTCTTATAAAACAACGCGCTTATCATGTGGCAGGCCTGTTCTTTCTCTCTGCCTGTGCAGTGCCTGACACCCTTCCAACACGTGCGCTACTGTTAGCCTTTCTCGGCAATGAGAGCACCTCGGACTTCTGCCGCCAATAAGGAGGTGTCCGTGAGTCACACGTGGATGACCTATCCTTAGCCTTGTCAAAATCACTGATTCGTCCGCGGGTAGTTTTCGATCATGACATTTCGCACACGTGGTTTGTCTTTTAATTTTTCACTTATTCTGTCCCACCGACTTTGCCATTTTTTATAGATAATGTATTTCTTATAAACCTGTAAGTCAGTGGGCCTTACAGTGGTGACATCATTTGTTTGTGTAGAGGCAGCTCGCTTGACTGCCTCGTCCGCCCGTTCGTTACCGGATGTGGCCCGGCACCCAGGCGAATTTTACCCCTTGACCACGTGCGTTTACTTGCTGCATTAAGTTGTAAATATTGAGGACCATTGGGTCCATCGAGAACTTATCCCAGAGGGCCTGTAATGCACTTAATGAGTCCGACAATATTATTGTTTTATTATAATTTTTATCTCTAATTAATTTTATGGCCTGGCAAATTGCGAACATCTCAGCTGTGGACACGGTTGCATATTGCGGAAGGGCCCAACTAAGGGTAACTCCCTCCGTGTACACAGAACTACCTACACCGTCGCCTATCTTCGACCCGTCAGTAAAGACAGGTCATAATAAAAGTTTAATATTTCTAACAATTTTTGCCTATAGACGACGGGTGGTGTTTCCTCTTTTTTGTGTGTTGCCAGGTCCACACGGACGCTTGCAGAACGTAGTAGCCATGGAGGAGGTGCGCAAAGCGCCAAGCCTCCACTGGGCCAAAGTCTACTCCCTTCGCGTCTAAGAGCTCTAGCGCTCGGACCCCGAGAGGTTGCGTCCGTGATTGTTGTTGACGGTACCTTGTTGAAATGGGCCCTCGAATGTGGTATGGAATAACGAATGAAACCGCTTTCCCCATATTCCGGCAATGTAGGTCAGGGTAGCTGTTCCCTCCTAAGTTGAGGAGGTAGCATTCCTGACTCTACATAGGAGGACATGGCTTTCTATAGGACTGGTCCGGAAGGCGCCTGTAAAACCTAATTCCTTCATTATAAATTCTATCTAATAACTTGAGGCGTGATTTGCGCGCTGAGCTATACACTGGCACTCCATATTCTAATTTGGAGCTAGTATGGATTTCCCGCTCCGTACCCCCAGTTATAGCTGCCAAGAAATTTCAAAATATCGAGGGTTCTCCTTGCTTTCTTACATGTATAGTCTGTATGATTCTATAACGTTAACTTAGTATCGAATATGACGTCCTCTAAAATAAAGTAGGGAACTATGCTCGTGCCTTAAGCGAAAAAAATGTAGGCACACCGTCTTAGTACTAGAGAATTTAAATCCGTTCCTAGCAGCCTCATTTGTTACTCTGTCTTTTGTCTTTTGTAGGGTTTCATTCACCTCGTAAGATCATTCCCTGATAAATAAATAGCGAGGTCATCAACATATAAAGATGTTTGGAGTGGGTCTCTTACAACTTCGGCAATACAATTAACCGCCATCGTAAATAGTGTAACACTTAATACCGACCCCTGAGGTATTCCGTTCTCAAGAGAATGAGGGTCCGAAAGGACGACCCAAGTCGCAACCGGAACCTTCGCAACTCTAGAAAGCCACGGAGGATCCTCGGCAGCTTGCCTCTCCGTCCCCATTCGTGACACTTTCGCAAAATCGCTTATCTCCACGTCGTATCATAGGCCTTCTCAAGGTCAAAGAACACGGCCAGCACATGCTCCCTTTAGCATAGCATATAGAATGCCAACAATCCCTGGAGCAGTGTCTTTGCATTTGTGTAGTGCATGATCTAATTCATGGAAGGTCAACGGTTCGTTCTAAGCGTCATTGATTGATGTGATGGCGGTCTCAAAATCGAGTGGCTGTTGCTCCACGTCACCTTTTCGTCGGAGGAATTCGACCGAGTAACTTTAAGAGCTTGACACTTGTCAAAATGTCCAGCAAAGGCCTCAGCCACGTCTCGTGGCTCGGTGACGACGACATCATAAATTTTTAGAGCTGGTATCAACGGTATTCTACGTCCACCAGAGAGGGCTCTTACTTTATCCCACACTTCCTTTAGCGTCGATGATGATGAAATCTTAGACACGTAGGAAGTGAGGGTTTTCCGTTTTGCTTCTTTTATTATCCGCCTCTCTCTGGCTCTTAATCTTTTGAATTGTATTAAGGTCTCTTCCGTAAGATACCTTTTGAATCTATTAAAGGCTCGCTTTTTGGCTGCGTTGGCTATTTTGCAGTCCGGGGTCCACCAGGGGACGGGGGGTCTTAAGACTCTCCCGCCTACCCGCGGGATTGAATCCCCGGCTGCTTGTTTAAGCGCTTCTTCAAAATTGTTTGCATCAACAGTGGCATCTCCTGTGAGGAGTGGTGCCACTACTCTAGCAGAGTACGCAGGCCAATTTGCTTTTTTGATGTCGTATTTCCAAGGCGTTATAAAATCTGCCCTGGAGTTGGAGCTCGATACCAAGATTGGATAGTGGTCACTGTGGTATAATTCATCTAAGGTGGCCCATTCCAAATGTACGGCTATGGTGGGCGTTGCAACTCTCAGATCATGGCGCTTAGCGCCCTGAGTGGGCGTTAAAATATGTGCTGCACCATTATTGAGGAGTATCATGTTACTATTATCAATAATTTCCTCAAGAGCACTGCCTCGAACATTTCTATTATTATTATTATTATTATTGTTATTAAAAAAAGATCTGATAATTTGTTTATTGAACATATTTCAGTTTTATTTCCTTAAAATAAACACCCAAACATCTATTTTATACATTGTAACAACTTACCCTTCCCATGTAACAACAAGCCCAACCAAAGGGCATGTTGTTACAGTATGCGCATTTTAATAGGATATGAATTTTTTTAAATATTACTTCATTTTGAAAAATCTCAAAAAAAATATATAATTAGTTGAAACAAATGAGACAACAAATTAATCCATTTTCAACAATATTGAGTGAAAGTTAGAGCATTTAAAAAATTTTAACTGACGACAAGCTGGGGCCCTCCCCTACCAACCTACTCTACTCTAATCGTGATGCAGGTAGAGAAGTGATGATTATATTATGGCCCAATAGAGCGCTCTAAAAACACTGATGAACTAATTATGTATAAAATTTTAACGCCATAAATTCCATACGTATTAATGTAAGTAGATAGTTTATTTAATTTAAAGGAAATCGTAGTAAACTGGAAACAAAATCTGGTGTGAAATACTCACACGACTTTGTCTTACTCCTTTTAATACAGTTATAAATAAAATGACAAATTTTCTTTGAACTCAAATTTTACGGATTTGTTCTAACATAGTGGGGGATAAATACCAACCTACACTAATCATGGCAGGTAAAGAAGTGATGATTATATTATGGCCCAAAGCTCAAAAAACACTGAACCAAATTTGAAATTAACGCCACAAATTCCGCAGAACTAAACAAAATAATATTTCATGGGAAAATGATTCAAATGAAAGTAATAGGTTGAATATGTGGATGGTTTCCGGTGAAAACCTAATTTCTAAAAGTTGACACTATCACAATACTTTAGATCTGAGGTTTTATCCGTCATAGCATGCATATTTTTAATATTCCGGCCCTGTTTCATCCATCATCAACTTAATGTTTTTGTTAAGTTGATAGCCTTGCTCTAGGAACTTGATAGCCCTTATTCTGACGATGGATGAAAATCCGAAACCGGTCAGGAATATAAAAAATATGCATGTTACGACGGATATCCCAAATATTATCTAGCATTGGGGGGCCCCTAACATGTTTACAATATCATCAGCATTGAAAGAATATATATATTTTTTTATATAATTGATATCCAAAATGTAAACTAATAAATAAGTAAATATGAGAATATAACGGTAGTACAAGATAATTAACTAAAATAGGATACATGGGAAAAATCACACGATATGAAAGAATTGTAAAGTAGCAACCATATTTCTGTGTAATATGTACGAATAAAAACGGTTGTCTTATTTTTATTTTCCCTTACTCCTAGCAAAGAGGAAGTAACGGAATTGCGTTTTCACCGGATATACAAGTATTGAGGTACCCTGAAAAAAGGAAAACTTTTTTTTTGCAAATGTGAGTGTGTGTACAAGATATCTACAACTCGAAAAATCGCAGGAAGCTGAAACTTGATATCTGTTTACGTACCACCACCACCACCACCGCATCTGTGACACGCCGCATTTTCGGGCAAAATTCATCAACCAGAAGTGCGACTTTACTAAATTTTGTTTGTTTTTCACGAGTTTCCCGAACTCGGCTCCAACTGTTTTTTCTAATCTTTATATCAAACACCTGTAACTTATATTATTATTATAACTATATTATAATAACTATACTATATTATAACTAAACTATATTATAACTGTTGAATATGTGGATGGATCCGCAATGCTGGATAACATCTGGTATTTTATCCGTCATAACATGCATATTTATGTTCTTCCTGATCGGTTTCGGATTTTCATCCATCGTCAGAGCAAATTAACCAAGTTCGTGTAGGAATTAACCAAGAGTTCACTTCACTTGGAGTGTTCACTCCAAGTTCGTGTTGAAGTGAACTCTCTACACGAACTTGGTTAATTTGCTCTGACAATGGATGAAAAACCGAAACCGGTCAGGAAGAACATAAATACGCATCCTACGACGGATAAAATACCAGATGATAGATTATAACTATATTATAACTTATATTATTATTGTAACCAATATGTAACTTATATTATATCTAAACACATGAAACTTTTATTTGAAAATTTTGCTGAGAAAATGTATGTTGGGTGATTGTGAGAGAACAGTTGCGTTATGCTTTCCTCTTCAGTACAATGTTTGCTCTTACCATTTATGTTATAGTACAAGCAATTAGAAACACTGATTTAATTCGAAATGTGATGAAAATGGGTTAACCGGAAGTGCACTTTACAGAATAGGTTTTTGAGTTTTTGGAATTTTGTCGCTAACGGTTAACAACGATTTTCTTTAAACTTGAAATGGTTTAAACTGCAAAGATAAATAGGTATTTTAGAGGAATTTTGGGAGCTTTTCAATTACATTGAGGTTAAAACTGATTGGCTTAGCTACATGGTCTTGAGACAGGGGGCGTTCTCAGTGTCCACTCAGATATATATATAACTGTTACCACTTTTTTTTTGTCCGACAAGCTCAACAAAATGTTTGTAAACATTGCAATTTGAAAGAATTTTTTATTAATTAAAATGCATTAATTGGAGTAAGAGAAAGCTGTGAGAATGGATCACACCAGATTTGTTTTATTGCTGTTTTACTTTCTCTTACTGCTAGTAAGAGGATGTATTGTAATTTACTATCGAAAATGTACAGTAAAAATGGACAACCAGTGTTGAATAACTTTATTATTCAAGAGAGAGAGAGAGAGACCGTGATAGAATGAGACCCTATATAACGTAAAGTTCACTATTTTATTGTTACGTGTCATCACCATGGCAACACTTTCCTTTTAAGTCTAATAGATGTCTACTGCCTGCAGTAACTTTTCTACTTTTTAAAAGACAATGAGATATGGGCACTCAGTAAGACACTTCTTATTCCATAAAATAGTAATAAAATTCTAGAAATATATGTATGTATATATTTCATTTAATAACTCTTCTTTCTGCTGACCAACTCCCTTCAAGGAGCGGGTACCAGTTTTTATGGGATAACCGACCAGTTTCTCCAAAAAGGACTTTAAAAGAGGAGGAACTCGTGACACTATTGTTCTGGTGATAGGTAAAACTTTTCTGGCACAATATGAGGTTTCTAATCGATCGAGCAAAAAAAAATGGGCATTTCAAACTCAGAGTACATTTGAAAAGCTGACGCTAGAATCCGCTGGTGCCTGCAGATTCTGTGAGGAATCACCTCCTGAGATATTGCAATGCTACAATTCAGCAGAGAAGATTTTTTAGTAGCCTGTTACAGAGCTGGTATCGAAGCAGGTTAGGTCCTTTAAGACCGGTTCCAGATTAAGATATTGACTCCGAAAAGGGTGCTATAGACGTAGAAAAGTATTCACAGCAGGCACCTGAAAGAATGGCTCAATAGATCTCCATGGTTTTAGTTTCACCTACGATTTATAGGTAACACAAGGCGCCATAAATTAGCGAGAGGGCACTGATCTCAGTCCTGTATTTCTAGCTTTAATATCCAAGATTTCATAATCATTTTAATTTTCCCATATTGCTGTTGGATGGAGCCGTCCAAAAATTAACGCTTGCGTCGAAGACAAGACTGTCAGTCTCTTAGCTACTACGCTGTTGCAGTTTTCAGCGTCAATTTGACGAATAATATTTGGTAAAATATCAGTTTCTGAATTGCGACTGCGTTTCTCGCCATTGTTACGAGAAACCAGGTCAGTTCCCGTAGGAGATCCAACGGTGTTGACCTAGCAACGTGAACAAAAGTGGGGAACTACAGTTAGCAGCCGACGCGTTAGCGAATACCAGAATAATGTGGGAGTGACTAAAGAATTCTTTGGAAAATAAGTAATTTGTAATTTATTTATTAATTCGGATAGTGTTTAGTCATCCTATTGTAATTATCATGTGGATTATGTTTTAGCATAAATTACTATGTAAAATACTCTGCACGTTTGCCCAATAAATAACCAACTTCAAAAATATTATAGACTTTTTTCAGTATAAAATGCAAAAATAATATCCCTGACCTTGGTTATAGTGTTATCTCACATTTTTATTTACTTATTTTAACTACAACTTGTTGAACTCAGTTCTTAAGTTCTAGTCAAAAATATCATCTTTACACATTTCATGGGACGCCTATTACTCCATTAATCCAATACAGTCTAGAGTTGTTTCTAGTTTCCTTTACAGCGGGTGCAAATTATATTTGTTCTTATTGTTTGCCGTCCTGTCAAATTACCGAAATTGAGTTTTCGACGGAAATTTACGTCTTGACCTTCTGCTAGTAAAAAAAAAAAGAAGTTTTTTAGTGATTGGTGGTCTGTTTGTGTGTGCGTGTAAATAAAATATATCAAAAACAAAAAATAGCAGGAAGCTCAAAACTCGATATTTTACACCGACCGCTATGTACTCTGCTATCTAAAACGAAGGTTCCGGTCAAAAAGTAGGAACAGGAAGTGCAAATTGAATAAATACCTATCACTTTTATATGAAACTATTTTCTAGGAAGCTTTATTTTTTAGCGTTATTTCCTCGAAAATGCAACTTCTGTTTAATGTTTAGTTCCAACCTCTTTTATAATATTAGGTTACATAAAGAACATTATTGTCTATCAGGTTGGAAGAAAAACAGATCACAGGAAGTGTAATTTTACAGGAGAGGTTACTGAGTTATTTGGAATTTTTCGAAAACTGCGTTAAAAATTTTCTTTCAACTTGGAATGCTCAAATGTATAATTTATTTGAAACCTTTTTTACGAAAAAAAATCTGGTGTGAACACACACACACACAACTAGCTCTTATTCCTTAATTTTATATATTTGTCCTGACATAAATATAGAGTTGGTGGGGGATAAGTAACAACCTACTTATCTTCGCAGCATCAGAGAACTGATATTTTAACGTGGCCCAGTAGAGCGCTCTAAAAATATTGAACCAAACTACATAAAATTTGAAATTAACGTCTTAAATCCCGCACAATTATCCAAAACATTTGGGGGGGGGGATATTTCAAATAAAAATTATCTGTGATGTTAGCGTACCAAGTTTAAAGGAAATCGTTACAATGGTTTTAGAGAAAATTTCAAAAAACTCAAAATCCTATTCTGTAAATTTCGATTTTCTTTAAATTTGGGGTTCCAACAGCTTCTAATCTGTATTAATATTAAGTATGTGGTATAACCATTATTATACTGTAAAAGTTCTTTAGAGAAATCATGTAGCTATTGTTCCCCCAGAACACCCCCAAAAATAAATTTCCCTGGGAAAACGTTACAAATGAAAGTGATAGGTATTTAGGTGTGTAGATAATATACGAAGTTAAGAGAAAATCGTTGGAGCTGTTTTCGAGTAAATCACGAAAAACTGAATAAAAAAAACATTCAGTAAAGTTGCTGAATTAAACATCCGGTAATGGATTTTGCTCGAAATCTTCGGTTTAAACTGGGATTTCCGGTAAGCCTAATTAATAAAAATGGCCTTCTAAAAGGCGGTAATGTTTTCTTCTAAAGTTCTATCTTAGTTGATTATATAGTTCTGCCATCTAAACAAAATTTATTAGAAATAATTAGACTGCCAAATTTCCGAATTTCAAGAAAATGAGTAATCGGGAAGTGCGCTTTACTGAACAGTTTTCAGTTTTCGCATTTTGTCTATAAAAACACCGACGTCTATTCACCATTAAACTTGGTAACAATAACTGTGAATATAGAGATCTATGAGTTTTGTTTGAAACTATTTTAAATATAAGTTTCTAAATAATTATTAAATTCCCGAAAGCAAATAACAAACGGCCATTTGCTGTTTAAACAATCCGCAAAAATTTAATTAAGGCTACATACCATGTTAATCGTATTACGAAGCCTTAAAAAAGATGTTAACGATCGAATCTGTAAGGTATAAATGTTAAAATTACGACTGTCTGTCTGAGCCGTTCTGTTGCTAATACTCCTACAAAAAATGGTTGAATAAAATTTCCTGGAACTTGGTGGCGGCATTCAAACAGCAGAACTTGTCCAACTCTTGTAGACGTTTCCCACAGCAAATGGTAAATTCTCAATTGAAAATTAGTGCATACATTTTAGGATGTCCGATGATCGATCTTGTGAAATGTAAAATTAAGCACAAGTGAGGGGAGGGGCCGTATCAAATTTCCAGTAATTTACAGAATTCAAAAAGCTTTGAATTACAAAAATTGGAGAAGAAAATAATGATAATATTATTCTCTTTGATGGAACTAAGAATATACTTGTTCTCAATTGAATTAAATTCAAGCCAGACCTTTTAATAAGTTCAAAGGCCTACTAGCCATTACATAATAGTATTCCTTAGTAGACTCTCTCTACTATCTCCATAACCAAATTATCGATTCATTTATGACGTGGAGGGAATGACGGCAGAACTTATTTGTAGACCAAAAAAAAAATCAGGTATGGAACACTCACAACACTGACAAATTGTCTTTAGACTTGGAATTTGCACACAAAATTAGATGCCATAGCATAAATATTATATTGCAATCCAAAATGCACTGCCCAGATCAACTTTAACTACATATAACTAGTAAAACTGTCACTTCTATTTGAAAAACTGTTTCCAGAAAAGTTGTTTTAGTTGAGACCTAATGACTCTAGGTTTAACTCCAGCCATTATGGAAGATTCTTCTCGATCGTTCTTATATGAAGGAAAAGGATTGTGAGATTCGGTCTTTTTTTTAAAAATAAGAAAATTTAAAATCTTGCCAACGTTTCGACAAATATATTGTCTTTTTCAAGGCATAAAAAAAAAAAAAAAAAAAAAAAACTGTAAAATAATCTTCAAAACATAACAATTTTAAAAACTTATAGTTAAGAACACACAACATCACAGCTTATTCTCTGTGATGTTGTGTTGTTCTTAACTTTTATTTTCCAAATTTATACATAAGTTTTTAAAATTATTATTGAAGATTATTTAACAGTTTTTTTTTTATATATGCCTCGAAAAAGACAATATATTTGTCGAAACGTTAGCAAGAATTTAAATTTTCTTATTTTTTAAAAAAAGACCGAATCTCACAATCCTTTTCCTTCATTAACTCCAGCCATTTCAAGATTTATTAGGGATTCTACAAGGTGGTAGATCAAGTAGTGAAATTCAGGTACCCTATATGTCCTAAGGACCAAAAAGTAAAAAATCGTACGATTTTTCAACACCCATATTTTAAATATGTAATATTTAGTCAACTACAGTTTAACGGAACACTGTTTTAAGTGTTCAACAAATGTTGCCTGTACGAATTTGAGGTGGGGAGTGATTAGGGAAAATAAATCAATTAAAATTTTAAAAAATGTTAAAAGAGAGAAACTCGCGTAGTATTTCACACCACGTATATACTTTTCAGGCCAAGATGAACACTTGTTAAAAATATACTCAAATTCTGCTAATTGAGTTTTTTATTTTTAAATGTTAAAATTGTTCTAGTATTTCATTTAAATGAAAATTTATTACTCCTTATGTTTTTCTTAAAAAAAAAAAAAAAAAAGGGTCATTGTCAGAAATAATAAAGTAGATAAAAATAAAGGCTGATTTTCCGTTAATTAAGACTCTAATTTATTGAAAGGACGCAATATGCTCATAATCCATGATACTAACTTGGGAAATCTGAAACTTGAAAACATAAAAACACAAGGCCATCTGTATTTAATTACTCATTAATGTTTAATTAGTCTCTTAATATTATTTCTTTTATGTTTCTTTAGAAAACATTAACGAAAGGGAATTTATAATGTTCATTTAAATAATATATTTGATAATTTTTCTTTTTTTACTTCCTCTACTGGTGTAAGAGTAAGTTTTATCGATTGTATCAAAATTTTATTTTCACCGGATACACATGTCTTCAAATCCCCTGGAATTTGAGCTGTGAGTGAGTATGAAATATCACAGAAAGTATCAGAGACATTTTCCGTGGTAGACTAATGCATTCTGCGGTCATCGACCGGTTTCGGGCGTTCGCCCATCTTCAGGATGGGTTTTGTCAGACAGAGTGATAACACAGACTTGCACAGAGCAAATTCAGTTTATTCACTCTGTGTGTATATACTTGCACACTGTCTGACAAAACGCATCCTGAAAATGGGCGAACGCCCGAAACCGGTCGATGACCACAAAATCAAGCAGGTACCACGGAAAATGTCTCTGATGCTTTCCAGCGCTGCGGAACCAACCAGCACAACAATCACAGAAAGTTATATTCTTTTCGGTTTATTTTAACGACTCGGAAGAGTTTCGACCAAAAACCAGTCAGCAGGAACCGCAACTTTATGATCATTATTACAAAGAAAATAAATTAATCGGAAGAGCGATTTTACAGGATAGGTTTCTCAGTTTTTCTTTTTTGAATTTTTTTGAAAACTACTCTTAACAGTTTCCGTTTAAGTTAAACTTGGAATGCTACAGATATTAATCTTTCATTGATTTTTGGGGTTTAATTTAGACGTCATCTGGACTGCAGTGCAAACACTATCAAGCAATACCTACTTGGCTGGGGCCGGCATGAAGCCTAATGAAGGCATGAAGAACTGGTATAATTGCAGGAAAAGAAAGTCGTGTGAATGTTTCACAGCAGGTTTTTTACTTCCTCTGTGACGATAAAATTGTTATTGTTACTAGAATGGTGTGTATGGGTGTGGGAACAAAATATCTCAAAAAAGAAAAGAGGTGAAAAATCGTAAAAAGCTCAAACTTGGTATTACATTTAGGCACTACCACCACATCTGACGCGAAGATTTAGAACAAAATCCATAAACCGGAAGTGAGATTTTACTGAATGTTTGTTTTTTGTCATTTTCTCGAAAACAGATCCAGCGATTTTCTTTAAATTTGATACATCAACTAGAATGAGCTACAACTTTTATTTGAAAGGAAATTCATTTTAAGGGACTTTTGGTGGAGGGATGGGGCGATGGTTACCTGTAATATGCTGTCGAAATCCCGAGTTTGAAGAAAATCGGATGACGAGAAGTGCTTTTTTACTGAAAAGTATTTTATAGTTTTCTGTTATCTTCTCTAAAACGTTTTGTTTAAACTAAGAATGTGAACTACACCTAAAGAGCTATAACTTATATTAAGTCTTTTAAGAAATGGTATTATTACGGGGAGGGATGCGGTTATGTTTTCTTCTAAAGTGCTATATTAGTTGAGTATGCAGTTCTACCATCTAAACAAATTTATTAGAAATAATTAGACTGGCAAATTTCCGAGTTCCAAGAAATGATTCCATTTCGGGAAGTCCATTTTTACTGAACAGTTTCAGTTTTCGCGATTTTGTCCACAAAATCACAGACGGATTTCATTAAACTTGGTAACAATAACTGTGAATATAGAGATCTATGAATTTTGTTTGAAACTTTTTCGAGAAATTCATTGGGGTTTAGAAGTTTTTGGGGATGGATAAGGTGGGGAGGTGAGGCTTTCCTCAATAAGTTTTATTAAGTTAGATTCTGCCAATGATATAAAACTGCAGACAAACATTTGGTAAAAATTATAAGTCTGAAAAAATTGTCAATTACAATTTTATAAACTGCAGTAAGAGTAAGTTGTGTGAGTGTTTTATACCAGATTTTTTTTATTTAACTATTTATTTTTGTTACAACTTTGAGTAAAAATTCAAAATTTGAATTTTACCCTTGTATTATCTGCACTAATAGAAAATTGAGTAGTGACTTTTTCATAAAAGGAATTGTTTATATTATATTGAGACGAATATTGAGGGAATTATTGAGATCATGTTTTCCATTAAACAGTAATCTGAAATCGTTTCTGTCAAAAAAGAATATTATAGACCTACTATATTATGTTATTTTGATTTCAATCAAGCTCTTTTCAATAAAAGAAAGCAAAACATGCTGAAGTAAACATTGGTGCTGCTATCTGTAGCAGTTACTCCTACCATAGTAGCTGCACACTAGTAAAATATGTGCACTATCTGGAGAAAGTCTAAATGCCCTACTTCATTATATTATGTTCATTTTACTTTCATCTCCATACTGAGCAAAAACATCACTTCTATACAGATAAATAGGGCAGTTGGTCTGTAATTCTCTTTATTAGCTCTTCGCCTGATGGAAGAAAACTATGAGCTTATTAGGTTCAACCATCACTATTAGAATGGTGTTAATTTTCCTCGTATTTATTTTAAATAAAAAAGTATATATTTAATTAAATACTAGGAATATTTTAATTCACCAATACTTATCACTTATTGCATTATTCGTACAGTTTCTGATTCGACCTTCGGCAATCATTTACTTGTATATTTGTACTGTTAAAATATAAACTGCATATTAAATGCCCCAGATGTAATTAACCTGTTTCCTATTTTGTTTTGCATTAATATGTCTTCAATTTTCTATGACCTAGGAATGATTTTTTTTCCAATTTTCTTGAAACTTCGTACTAACTACACTTATAAATCAGGACCACCACTTTTATTTGAAACTTTCTTTCCAGAAAAATTAATGTAAGATCTGTTGAAGTAGATCGCTGGAGACCTTGGTTTAATTCTTAAATTGTGCAACCATTATCGATATTATCTGTCAGTAAGACTTTAATGGTCAAATATTTACAACCGTCCTGTTATTGCAACAACAGGAAATATTGCGCAGGTATTTCCGATTTTCGAATTGAGTTCTTACTGGAAAATAAATGTTTCGAGGCCTCTCAATTGAAAAAGTGTTTTTTTATTATTTTAATTTTTTAGAAAAGTAGATTGTAGGGAGGTTCTGGGAATTTATCTAAAAAGTGCTACAAACAATCGATTTAGTAAATATTATAAGTTTGAAGAAAATTTGTCACTTACACATTGTAATTATTAAAGTCAGGGAAAGTAGTGGGTATGTTTCAGCCAGATTTTTTATAAAATATAATTTAAAAAATTGCAGCTATAAAAACAAAGTGCAGTTTATTAAGTAAATATGTTTGACTGACAGGAGAGGAATTGTCAGTTCCTGATGATCGTTCTGTAATAACCAGCTAGGCAGGCACCGCAACTACGTGGTGTTTCTTAAGGGCCCAACGATTAGGGATCAAAATAATTGTTACAGAGCTCAGAGGGCTCATTGAAATTCAGCTTTGTAAAAAAATTGGCCATAGTCCAGAATCTGATGGATCTCTCAATTATTTAATTTTTACCAAATTTAAAAATGAAATCAAATAAATCTGTGCTTAATGTTTTTTTTCAGGTTGCGTTCGAGAATAATAATATTGTTTTGATCTTGTAAGGAACCCACCACAAATAAATCGCTGTTAATGATAATATTTAAAGTCTATGTGGATTTATTAAAATTAAAAATATTTAATTTTTGTTTATTAATATTAATTAATTGTTAATGTTTAGTATTGCGTAATAACATTGTTGGTTTGTAAAATTACAAGCGTATTAGGAGGATAATTTGCGAAGGAAATTTAGATTGCATAGAGGGGCTTTTTAATCCGGCATTGATTGCTAACTGTCACTCCATTAAACTATAAAATTTATTCATTCGATACAGTAAAACTGATCCCTGGGCCCAGGGACGGCTTTAGCCGATGATTGTAATTGTCTGGGAGGTTAGGAGATGAGAACAGTTTTTGGATAGAGAGAAAAGGAGGAATTTAATACGTACAAAAGGAAATATTTCCCAATTTTATGATTGCATCCCCGGGAACCCTTTTTCATCTCACATTTTATATTTATCCTTAAACAGCTGTTTTTAATGGAACACATTAATATTTTACTCTCAAGAAAAGTGCAAAACACTCACATTTATAGGAATTCAGTTTTTTCTGTTTGTATTTTTGGCCTTATTAGTACTTGAAACTGATAGTATATATTAATGTGGCAATTCTTAAATGGCAAAAAATAAGTAAATATTAATGGGTCTCTGAATAGCAAGACTTCACTAAAGTTGTTTCTTCATTTTCTAAGTAACTATCTTTTGTTTATTTCTTGTTTTTTTATTTTCAATGAATCAGTTGTGTTATATTTGAATATAATTTTATTTATGATCTAGTAAAACATATCCTTAAAATGTCAAGGAGAGTTATTCTTCTTTATGGAAAGAGGCATCGTTTGCTTCTTTCGTTAACTAAATAAAATAAAAAAGAGAACTTAAATCGTACTCTTCTAGATTTATAAAAATTTAAATACTCAGAATTTAAATTTTAATATTATCAGCACTATGGCAGGAACATAAACTTTTTGGGACTTATAAGATAAGCGGTGCTTAGAAAGAATCGGGGTGAAGCATAAAACTGACAAATTTTCTTCAAACTAGGAATCTTCATAAATGTTTTATTCGGCTTTTAATATTATATAACATTAATGAGGACAATACTTGTTGGTTTTTAGAGCAAAAGGACAACCTGAATGGTGACTAAAATTATGCGGCAGCTCCTGTCTCAGCTGCCAGCAAAACTTATTAGAGCAGTTTAATTTATCTCTAACTTTATGTCCACGAGAATCCTAAAAACACTAGAGTGACTTATCATGATAGTTGGAAAAAATCATCAATGCCGTCTGAAATATCCATCCTATAGGTTGCAGTTTTGCGGCCAAACTTCATGAAGCAGTAAAGGGAATTCACGTCATTCGCTATGCCAGAATAATGAAGAAATGGAATACTTTTTAAATTCACAGGCGAATTCAAACTAGGCTTGGCGTTTCTGACTACCAGTGAGAGCCTAATACCAGCGTCCCTAACTGGTAATTTTGGTAGTGTTGCTGAAATGATTGGCCCTGATCAAGGAAATCTGCCTCCGAACTAAGTGGAATACGGAAATCTCGAATCAGCAAAGTCTCCAAAAGTTCCAGAAAATTGTGTAGCATGCGTGGTATTACATTGTTATGCCTTTAAATATGATGTAAAACTCACTCGTTCCGTTCGAAATAATGTCATAATTCTAAAATGCTCCCTCGGGGTGGTGCAACACACCACAAGATAAGGTTTCATGGTGGCTATCATTAGTTGAGTAGTCAAACAGGTCAGTTCAGGAACATCTTCAATAATAATCAAATAATAGATCAAGCTGTTTCCCTCCCCCATATCGGTCTTAAAAGAAGAGGGGGCTACCTTCAAGCTATAGTAATTGATAATATTAATTTGTAAAATGTAAAGTTCTGTGAACTTTGTACGGTATATCTTAATGATAGCCTTTTACTCATTATTAAATTAGATAATAAAATTATTATTATATTTTTGGTATTAGATGAGTTAATTTTATTTCAGCGATATTATTTAAAATCCTCAGCTCTTTTTTGTTTTGTTTTATTTTTCAAGTTTACAACTAGGGATCCTAGCCAATCACCTTCAAGGGAACTGAATTAATATGAAAAGCATTAAATCGACTGTGGATTTTCAATAATATGCTTGAAATATAAAATTACGATTGTATATCGACACTCTTGCCTTTAGTTCATTTCTAGAGAATAGGTTGCTTGTTTGTTTTATGAAGTTTCCTTTTATTGCTGATTTTTTTGGGTTCCGCTTTTCTGTCACCGAAATTTCGCTTTAAATACTATTATATTTTGTATTAGGTATTTTTTTTTAATTAAAGCGCGTCAACGTCTCTGATAATTGACGCCTGGAGCTTTCTCAGTACACTGCCGATCTCCGGGCAATGTCCTCTACAGTTACAGACGACACTTCCAACCAATGGAGCTGTAAAGGCTCCTAGATCGAGAAAATCCAAAGGGTACCAGTGTCTGGCCTCAAATCTTCCGCGTGCGAGTTCAAGCGCTAATCTTGTCCTATTTTAAATATCCTCTTTTTTTTCTTGTCGTTCATGAAATTGTATTGTAAATATTAATTTCAAAATATTTTCTGTGCTTTACAAATATTAATTTTGGTCTGTATGTTTGCAGGCGAACAAGATCTCTGAATGCACCTAGCCCAGTTCCTCAGTTCGGCCCGTGTGGCCGTATTTTGAAAAATCCGGCAATGGTCATGTAAGTAAATATTTATTAATGGTACACAACTAAATTACCAATAGCTTTGTTGAAGTATATAAAGGTCGATTATTTAATGTAATTTTATTCATTGACTAACAGTTTATAATACGTGGGAAATAATTTTCAATTCATTTTATTGTTTGGAAATAAGTATCTAAGGTTGCTGAATCAGATACATTTCTTCTTTTTTCCCCCTTTAACATTACATTCTTCAACTTTATATCAAACACTTTGCTTGTTATGCTTTATTTTCTAAAATGGTCATTGAGGAAAAAGAGTCAGTAATGATTTTTTTTTTTTTTAATTAAATAATTTTTTAAATTTGCTTTGTAAAAAATATAAAATATATTCTATGTTTCAGAACTATACAGGATCCTGCCAGTCAGAGGCTTACTTGGTACAAACCACCATTAACAGTGCTTGTGATAAAAAAAGTTAGAGATGTATCCGTATTACAGCCATTTGTACAACTGGTTCATTGGCTGATTGAGGTAAAATAATTAAATTCATAAAATAAAAAAACAATCTACTGTAAACACCCATAAATAAATAAATAAACAAATTTTTTTTAAACTTGTATTTATTGTTTTTCGATTAATACAAGAAGAATTGTTAAATCCATCAGAAAAGTGGCATTTTCCAATTAATCCATTTTCTATAAATTCTTAACTCTTTTTTATTTAAAATCATTAGATTTTATTTTCTCTTATTTTTAGTAAGAGGAAGTAGGGCGATCGTGCAAGATTTTAGAAATGGAGTTTTCATTGGAAATACATGTTTTGGAGTCCCCTAAATGCGAAAAAAAATGTTTTTAGCGAATGGTTTGTGTGAACTGAAAATCTCAAAAACGAAAAGTTGCAGAAAGCTCAAACTTGGTATTCCATTTTGATACTAAATAGTAAGCATTGTGCTTTCCTCTAAAATACCACTTCAATATAATATACGGTTTATTATAGTAGATGGGTAATGAGGGTCAGTTAGTTTAAATTTAAATTTGCACAATCTTTGGGGTCAGTTAGTTTAAATTTAAATTTACACAAGCTTTGTTGATTTTAACCTAGAGTGCTCCACATAAGGCAGCTCAGATATAGAAGTAAAAAATTCACACCACCATTTTTATGGCCAACCCTATGAAAATTTTAACATTGTAAGTTGGAATTTTAAAGAAATTTTTTTGATTAAATTCTATTAATTTAGAGAGTAGGAGAAAATTCGTGTGAATGTTTCTCGCCAGAATTTTATTTTCTTATTGATATATGGTGTGACCACAGTAACAATCTATTGAAACGGTACTTTAGTAGCTGATCTCCCGAAAAGTGTATTTTTCTCGGTACAGTATATGATAAAAATGATAGTTGTGTAAGATAAGTATTAGTAAATAAACAATTTAAAGCAAATTGTTGGAGCAGTTTGTTGGAAGTAATGAGTTGTAAAATTGTTTCAAATTGTTAGAGTAAAGAGTCATTCAAACATTCTGGTCGGATCCGAGCGGCCTACTTAATTGTAATGTCAATTTTGAACTTTTCGCAATTTTTCTGTTTTGAATTATAGTTCGCATACGCTTTGTCCACTCAAATATAATTAGATATTTAAAAAAAAACTCAAATTTTGACCTGATCACAAGATCGCAAATACATACAATTTCATAGTAATAAGAGTAAAGTAATAAAACCTGTAAACAAAAGATTTATTATATAAAAATCTCTATTAAAATTATTATTTCAGGAGAAACAAATGGTGGTATTCGTCGAGCAGTCTGTAATGGAAGATCCTTTACTGTTAGGCAACGGTGATTTTGGTACTATTAAAGAGAAACTCATGACATTCAGAGATGGTAAAGATGATTTGACTGATAAAATTGACTTTATTATTTGTCTCGGCGGTGATGGTACATTACTATATGCCAGTCTTTTGTTTCAGGTAAACTAGTTATTTTATTTTGTTATCGTTATTTCCATATGAATGCTTTTAGAAAAAAAAAATGAAATAATGACTTTTATTATTATTTCAGCAATCTGTGCCTCCAGTAATGGCTTTTCACTTGGGCTCTCTTGGGTTTCTTACACCATTTCAATTTGACAATTTCCAAGAACAAGTTACAAATGTTTTGGAAGGTAAGGACGATTTTTTCCCCCAGTAATTTATAATGTATGTAATTTATATGTTTTACATATAATCCTAAAAATAAAAACTCTTAAAAGAATCTTTTAATGAAATTTATTATAAATATTAAAACAAGATTATTACTAATTTCAAAATAATTAGCCTTGTTTAAATTGACATTTGCAAATTTGTTTTAACGAACATGAATGTTAACCTAAAAATCATGAGCCAGAAGTAATTCTTTAAGACTAGTGGAAGATTTATTTAAAATTTACTAAAACAAACTTGATAAATCAGACTCTGATGATGATAGATAAAATCCGAAACCGCTCAGTTTCCTTCAAAATCCTCAAAAAGTTTCCAACAAAATTAAGCATGCTATGACTGACATAATCTGAGATATTATCCTCTTTCGGCCAATATGTAACAAATATATGACTTGAACAAATTGCAAATAATAAAACTAGCTAAAATATTCATTTCTATCTGATCATGAAAGAAATTTATAAGTTGGCTAATAATTGGAAATGAATGTGGTTTAGAGTTGGCTTATGGATAGCGTCATATATCCATTCCTGCCAAGCCCATAGGTTGGATGTCATTGTGAGCGTTATTTGATGTTAGGGTGGAGTAGCGTTCAAATCCTGAATGTAAGATTTATTGATTATGAATATTGTAAAAAGGTTGGAGGAGGCTGTTCTACCTTATGTCTCAAAAATATTTTGTTAATCTACCTGGAAGTTAAAATAAATTTGTTCTATAGTGTACTGGGATTTTGCATTTTCAGATATATTGAAACTGTTATTGCGCATTTTATTATTATGAACAAATTTTCTTTTCTACATATTTGATGTTATTAAGATACTTCATTTTTCATTTTAAAGGCCATGCAGCATTAACATTAAGGAGTCGACTGAGATGTATTATAGTAAGAAAGAATGAAGAATCTGCAAAGAAACCGCCAACTAATCTCTTAGTACTTAATGAAGTTGTAGTTGATCGGGGACCATCACCATATCTTTCAAATATAGATCTCTTTTTGGACGGAAAACATATAACATCTGTTCAAGGAGATGGTAAGATTTAATTTCTTAAAAAGAATATAATTAACTTTGGAGATTGCTGATACACGACCTTTTATCCTCCGGCAGAACTAAACTTCACAGTAAGATGTCCTTCTCCCGAAACCTGAAATTTAGAATTCTTATTTTTCTACATGATGATATATGCACTGAAACATCCCATAAATTTTTTAGTAAAAAAAAAAATATAAAGATTTACAATCAATTGTAGGTTTTTAACATTATAAATTATTTCTTGTGTCGACCCTTTTAAAAAACAAAATAAATTTATAGCTGGAAGGGTTTTTTAGATGCAGAACCATGTTCTCACCTCAGCCTTCTATTTCCAAAATCCCTATTCCAATTATAAAAAATCTGGTGTGATACACTCAACAACTTTCTCTTACTCCATTTTTCAAAATTGTAATTGACAAATTTTATAGTTAGTATACATTTAATGAAATTCATCGGTGTTTTATGGAGAAAATCGCAAAAACTGTTTAGTAAAAACGCATTTCTGGTTTACTAATTTTCTTGAAACTCGGAATTTTGACAGTATATTTATTTTTAATTAATTTTGTTTAGATGATAGAATTGTATAATCAACTGTGATAGCACATTAGAGGAAAACATAACCCACCCCTCTCCAAGAAATCCCCTTAAATGACTTGATCTGGAGAAATGTTGCAAATAAAATTGTAGCACCTTAAGATAAGTAGTTCACATAGTTAATTTAAAGGAAATCTTGCTGCCGTTATAGAGAAAATAGCAGATTTATTTTATAATTGTGTCCTCTAAATAGAATTAAATATACTGCCAATATTCGGGCGTTGAAGAAAATAGGCTGACCGGGAGCGCGTTTCTACCGACCAGTTTTTTTCAGTTTTCTGAGAGCTCAAAAAAGACTTCAACAGTTTTTTTAACTTAGTACGTCGTCTACACATAAGAAGAGCTACAACTTTTTATTTGAAACATTCTCCGGAAATTCATTTAAGATGTCTTTTGGGAAAGGGGCGGTATTATGTTTTCCTCTAAAATGCTATTTTAGTTTATTATACAATTCTATCATTTAAATAATATTAATTAGAATTAAATATTTGTCGCGGTGGTGGGTTCCGCAGAGCTGGAAAGCATCAGAGACATTTTCCGTGATAGCCTGCTTCATTTTATGGTCATCGACCGGTTTCGGGCGTTCGCCCATCATCAGGATGTTTTTGTTGAACAGTGTAATAACAAAGACTTGCACAGAGCAACTACAGTTGATACACTCATCTTTTACGTCATCTTACTTCATCTTTTACAATACTTGCACTTAGTGATTACGTCTCCGAATTATTAATAATCACTTAGTTTCATGTAATGACCACAATAATATAATCTTGCCTAATAGAAGCAACGAAAAACTTAAGAGATTATACAACGATGGCTGGCAGAAGAGGAAAAGAAAAAAGTAAAAATATGGTGTAAAACATGACTTCGAGTTTTTACTTATGAGTTGTAAATTTCTATGAGCACACTAAAAATCATTTATTTCTTCTTTTAGGTCTCATAGTGTCCACTCCTACAGGAAGTACAGCTTACGCTGTAGCTGCCGGTGCTTCAATGATACATCCTTCAGTTCCGGCCATCATGGTTACACCTATATGCCCTCATTCGCTATCATTTCGGCCAATTGTAGTACCAGCTGGCGTCGAACTAAAGGTATTTCTGTAATAATATCTTCTTTAAATTCGGTCAAAGTAAGTAGTAATTAGTATTATAATTTTTACATACACAAAAGAAAATAAAATTCGAAGTTACAAATTTATATTATGACTGGATTTAGATAAGCTTGAAAAAAGGTTAAGTCGTTATAGCTGTTGCGTATAAAATTTAATTTTAATTGTTTTCGCTGTAAGTACCCATCCCCCCAACATTCTTTTTAAAAATATAATTTCTATTGCACCCGTTTTTTTAATAGTTTTAAAATTGCTGAATTCATTTTAGAATTTGAAACATCTTTTACGACTGATGTTTTTTGTTTATATTTGTTTACCTTGAGAAACTTTTCTCATAATTTAAATTATCTTTCATCAAAATGTTTTGGAGACCTTTATATTCAGTCATTCATAATATTCTTTATTTGAATAATACGATGTCTGGGATGTGTTACAGATTTCCTTTTTTTACAAGTTATCTAAAAAAAAAGTCAATACCCACCCATTAACACGTTCACTGTCCATGAGTCACCTATGACTCATAAATGAGTATGATTGACACGATGTGCACTATAGACTGTAGAGCATAATGTACACACTAACAGCTAATACAAATGTAAAACGAATACCGAAATCATGGAGTTAATGCTCTAAAATAGTTGAAGACTGAAGAGAAAGTTATTTGATATTAATGATCAAAAATGTTGTTAATTATATATTGAATATCAATCCAAAATGAAAAAAATTATTTTGAACTTTCTATTTATCATATTAAGGTATCAGCCGAAACCTTTATTCCTCTTTTACCAATATTTCTTGATTTCCTACAGGTAGATTGGGCAGTAGTTAACATTTTTAACTGACTATTAAAAATTAAGTAGTTGCAACTAACAATCACAAAATATAGTTGGTAGTTGTTTTTGCAAATATGTTTTACAATTAATGAACTTATAGTGGGAATATAAAATTACAACTAGAGTTGTAGTTACATTCCTATTGTTACTTTTGAGGTGACGAGAATGACCTCGTGAATTTTTTTGTCAAATTAGAAAGATAATCATGATTGAAAGTTACAAATTCAAAATTAACTAGGAAGAATGAGTAGTAAAAAAGGAAGATTCAAGTAGTTACAGCTTTTAGTTTTATAACTAATTACATCTATAATTACATACAAGTTGGTAGTTGATTTTACAACTACTTTCTCTCGATTTGTCGTTATAGTTACTAGTTCCAGCCAAAAGTCTTAAGTTGAAAAAATAATAAAACTGCAAAAGCAACTACAATTACATTTGTTTTCGTTCAGTGTAATTACTTTTTGCCCAACAGGGTTCACCAGCTATGCTTTCAAAGGTCTGCCCTTTTTTTTTTTTTTTTTTTTTTTTTTTTTTTTTTTTTTTTTTTTTTTTTTGCGGGTGGAGGGAGATAGTAACTGCTGTTTGCTTGCAGCAGAATATAGTCATACAAGATGTTTTGCTTGTCGTGAGTCATTACTAGCGTTTTTCTTTTTTTTTAATCGACTTTATCAATGTTCCTGAACCTGCCCTTTCTTGATTTTCATAACGCTCTTAATGTTCTGTTTATATTTACAAAATATTCTTAAAATGAGATGTTTGTACGGCAGTGGCCAGAAGCATTTTTTAATGAAAAAGAATTCTTTGTTACTCTAAGTTTCAGGAGCTCCTGAAGAAGGGCACCAATGGTATCCGAAACGTAGAGCAACAAAGAATTCTTTTCTTTAAAAAACTTCTCTGGCCTTGCCGTACAAACATCTTATTACAATATTAAGGCCTGACGATTTGAATACCAAAATATTCTTAACTATGAAAATATTCAAAACTATGAAAAATATTCATATACAATGTCCAAGGGCGATTATCCATCCAATGATTAATGAAAATCGATAGTAGGTAGTAGTTACTTTTTATATAAAATAAAGTAAAGAATGGAATTATAGTTTGTTTAATATTATAGCATTGTGTAAGTGTCATATATTCTACACCACTTTTTACCGGAAATACATATTTTGAGGTTCTGGGTATATGAAAAAAAAGTTTTTTGCGATTAGTAGGTATTATCTCTCCCTATCTCTCTGTGGAGGGAGGCAGTGAAAGTATAACTACCCGAAAACTGTAAAAAATTGTAAAGTAGCATTTTAAGTTCTTTTGGGGGTTGATTGTGAGACTGCCTGGTGATGTGTGACTACATATAATCACATTCATTTCGCTCCTTTGGTTCTAGGAATTCCCAAGCAATGTGTATATTCCGCACATCTACATTTATGTGCGGAAAAAATAATGGGGGACTTTACTTATGAGATTAAGGGGAATTAAAGGTTTTGTAAATATTCCAAAAATTTTTTGTTTTTTGTATTAATTTACCGAAAATGAATTCTTATTCTAGAAGTATTATACATTTGTACATAAATGTTATTTGATATTGAAGGGTTTAGCCTTTCTCCAGTCGCTTTCGTTCTCATTTCCCTCTATATTCATTACAAAAAAAAAAATGGGTAATTTCCTTTCTAAGCGGTAAAATTCCACGCCAATGTAATTTGAATTTTTCGCATTGGTTACTATAGAAAACTCTTCAGTTTATAAACAACTGAGGAAACTGAAAACACTAGCAACTTTCACAAGCATGGTAGTTCATAAACAAATGCATAAATTTAGAGGTTCATTTTTTTTATGAATAAACGTTATACCAGAAAACAAAAATTTATGAACCATTGAGCTATAGTCTCTCAAATTTGGCTGGACAGTGAATGTGTTAATCGTCAATAAAGAGTTTCCTCCATTGACAAAATCCTTAAATTTTGTTAAATAAAAAAAGCTTGGTGAAATGTTTTATTTAAAGTGTTCCTATTGTTTAGAAAATTATCGTTTGTATTTATATCCCTTTAATAATATTCAAGAGTTAAATAATTTCTTTTAATTGATTTACTATTTGCCATTTTCATCCTTGGTCGCTCAGATTTGGGTCAGATCTTAGTCTGCTCCAGTTTTTAATGGTTATGTTATTATAATTAGCTAATAATTTCAAGATGCGACTGAATTTCTTAACATGATTAACAGTAATTTAAATTATTTAACCTAAAGTATTCAAGAAAATGTTCTTATTAATTTAATGTAATGATTTTTTTTTAATAAACATTTTTAAACTTTGATATTTCTATTATTCGACTTCCTATATGGCAAAATTTTGGTTTTGATGCCAAAACTTTTATTTTTTTATCATCCAGTACTTTTTTACTTTCTCTTATTTTATCTTAAAGCAAAAAATCAATAATTTTTAAACGATAAAATAGCTTTAATGGCAAAAAAAAAAAATCAGAAAAAAAGAATAAAGCCAAGTTTAGTTTTTCATTATTTTTTATTCAGGCTTTAAATCAGAATCAAGGATTCATTTTATTTCATTGTGGCACACAGTCTTATCTATTTAAAAAAAAACAAAAAAAAAAAACGAAAAATAACGAATAAATAAATAAAAGAAATAAATAATAAATTTTGCAAATGTAGTTGGAAGGTACCCTGGTGGTTGTTTCAGATTCGTGTGTCTCCTGATAGTCGGAATACATCTTGGGTTTCATTTGATGGTCGTAACAGACAGGAACTTTTCCACGGCGATAGGTATGATTTACAAGTGTAATTTTTTTTTTTCATTTAATATTTATGATATTAAAAATTAGATTTTTAAATATATATATACGCTGTCTATTTTACCCACCAGGGTACCTAGTAACTTTCATTATTTGCATAAAACCCATATTCACTCGCTGCTGAATTTTTTTATCAAATTTTAATAATTATTCATTCTTCTTTAAGCTCAGTGTTTTTGTTATTTTTATTGGTTTTTGTTTTCCTTTTATTCCTTAATTCCTTCAAATCTTGTTTGTTGCTTAGTGCCTTGTACAATGTGATCTGTACCATTAGTTATAGATGTGTTATTAATATTTTTAGAAATGAATGTAAGCATTGTAATGTTTTAGTAAAATGATATTACAAATTTTTGTTTTTTGTGTGAAATTTGTGGGGACTTTACTAACAATCAACTTTAAAAATGATTGGCTTTAATTAACGTCAACTCTTGCTAACCGTTGACTAACGACAACAACATTTGCTAACCATTTGTTTGGTGGACATCATTGTTGGTTTCTTTCTTTTTCTGTGAGTCAAAATTTATTTTCTGTTTGCTCTCATTATGAAATGTGAACTGGTTCTGTATTACTATAATCTTTGAGGTACAATAGTACCTTAATACCTTAATTTTCAATTTTTGGCCATCTGTTGTAGAGGAACGATATATCTGAATTGTGTTTCATATTCACTCTGTTTACAAAAACTAAATAACCAGTATCGGGAATTTTGAAATATTTATTTTATGACCTTATATTGATTTCAAAAAATTTTGTTTTGTTCAAATTTTCAATTACCAGAAGGAAAATATTTGCCACAACATTGCATTTTCCTGTCTTTCAAATATCGTTATTACTAACTTGTTTGCTCTTCCTTAGGGAATAAAATTTCCCATATTTATTTGTAAACTTCTTATAAAATCATCTGGCCAATCTTAACAATCTATCTCTGCATAAGAACAGAAATAGAACATTTGATGTTTTAGGTTTCCGCGGCCATTTTCATTAAAAACACTTAAGTTTCCGGGTTGAGAACGCGTCAGTGGTTTGCCAGAGACCAGCGTTCACCCATATTGCAATGAGCCTCTTCAGGGTCGTTACCTCCATGATTGCTTTAGCTTTCAAGGAGTAATGTTCCTGAAGAGGCTCATTGCAATATGAGCGAAACGTCGGTTTCTAGCAAACCACTGACGCGGTCTCAATCCGGAAACTCAAGTGTTTTTCAGATATAGAACAGTTTACACAAAAATACAAGGGGGAGCGAGTATCAAGAGATCTTCTTTTGATGACAGTGAATTTGTGACTTTATAGCCATTCTCTTTACAAATCTTTTTTATTCTCTTTTGCTTTTGAGTTATTAGTAATTTTATTTGTGCACGAAATTGTATGGAGCTACAATTGCAGGTGAAAAGAATAAATATTACTTGTATTAAAACTAGTCTCCAAATCGCCTTGAAATTATAATAAGATGCGGCAAGGATCGTAGGAAGTCTTTCAAAGAAAAAATATCCTTTATTATGGCTCTCCGTTTCGGATATCATCGGGGCATTTCAACAGGAGCTGTTTTGGTCGAAAGTTTATGAACATTTTTTTTTGACGCGCCAAAATCCCAACATCTATAGTCTTGAGGCGCCTGGAACCTTCTCAGTGCACTTCCAGCCGTCAGGCAGTGTTCTCTCATTACACACAACACTACCCATCACCGGGCAGTGAGCCGTAGAAGCTGCCAGGGTGAGAAAATCTAAGTGCAATATTGCTGGATCAAACCCAGCTCCTCTGCGTTCCAATTCCAGTGCGTTACCACTGTGCCCTCAGTGCGCCCTGGATATCTTTGTTGAAAGCTAGAAAAATATTATTATAAGTAGAAGTAATGATTTTTTTTTTTACGCATTCGTATAGGAGACATTTTCAATGGTTGGGATCAAGTAGTTAAAGCGGTTTGTTAAAAACAAAGGAATGATTAAGAGTGAGAGCACGTTTGATCAGAGCTATGCTGTCATTTTTTTTTTTGTAAATGTCTAGTCTATAAGGCTTAAGTCTTTTACATACAAATTGTAAAAGGCTTAAGACACACAGTCTAGATTTACCTTCATAGCAAGTGATGCTGTTAGTTATAATATATGTTGAAGCCTGTAAACTGTAAGTGTAAATGTATAAATGTTTGGTCAATCGGTTCTTTAAGTTTGGAAAAGAATTTTTTGAGTTTTTTAGTGGAGGAGAAACTTGTTCAAAGGTTAGAGATTAGAGGATGTTGGATGTAGGACTAGGTAAACGAGTGGCAGAATGGGAATGTTCTGCGTTGGTGATTTGGTTGTGCAGTTTTGGAAGGTTTTTGAGAATAGAAATGTGATAGTCATTTTCTTCATAAAATACGTTAATAAAACGTAAATGCCTTACGTTCATAACGTAAAAGACCACTCTACAACCCCAGAGAGCACCATATGAAGCGCCCCAATATTACCGAAACGAAGATTCGTAATAAAGAATTTTTTTCTCTTTCTGCATTATTACATTGAACCTTATTGCCCTTGTATTTATTATTTTTGTATGGAATGTTGTTTTTAATCAAGAAGGATAAGACTAATTTTTGTTTATAATCAAGAAGGATAAGACTAATTTTTTAACTCCAGTTTAAGAAAACTGTAATAATTGCTTTATGTCAGTTTGATCTCTGGGAAGTTAAATAGACTATGTAAAAAGTTAAAAAAAAAGTAATCTACGATGATATATCATAGATGTAAATAAAGATACTAAATATTATAGATCACATTGTAATTGGGCTAATTATAAATAGATATAAAAAAAAGCAAAAAAAACCTTATTGTTGTGTGTAATGAATGCTGTTTTTTTTTTTTTTGAGTATGCATGGTTTTCCCCCACCTACTCCCTGTATGTGTATTTTTTTGGTGCATGTGCATGCTGGCGTCTTTGTCCATTCATACAGGCTGACTGGCAATGTTCACAGGTGATGTTGAATGCAGATGCCAGGAACTCTGGATGGGTTAGTTTTGACGGAAGGAATCAACAGGAGTTCAAAGTTGGAGATAGGTCTGAATCATTTCCATTCCTTTTTTTTTATTATTATTTTTTTCTAAAAAGAGAATAAGTGAATTTTTCGATTTATTGATTTTATAGATATACATTTTTTACTTCCTTTAAGATTTAATTTTAAACAATACTTCAGGAAATTTTAAATACTTATATGAGAAACTCTGATTTATATTATTCTTATGTGATTCATATTATTCAAATAGTGACACTCAGCCATATCTCCAGCTTTTACAATGTTTTCGTATTTTCTGTAAATAACACAACTAATTTTATATACGCTTTTTTTTCTTATATATATTTCTTTTTTAAATTTTGTCTGATATATAGTTTGCATAGTTTTCTAAGCATGTTTACAATAATTATAAACACGCTTTATTTGCACTGCAAATTACTTTTGTAACGAATATCTTGGGAACTAATTTTGTTACACTACTTTCATCATTCAGTTTTCAGCAGTTCAGAGAAGAAACTAATCTTGCTCTTTCAAATCCATTGATATTTCTCTCTAACATCTTTGTTTTATTTGACTCCGATCTTTACTTTGTAAACGTTCGTTTACATATTATGAGATTAGGATCAAACTCAGGCAATAATAGTGACTTCTGGGATTTTTATTTCGTAAATTACATCTTTTTGTTGGTTCTGACAACAGGTTTCGGATTCTATCCATCGTCAGAGTATGATTATCAAGTGTAAAGACTTGATAACCACGGGTTTGTAAACAGTACAAGATACAATGCAATCAACTCAATGGGTGCCTTCTAGGCATTAGTGGACAAGAACAGGAATCTTGGTGTCCTCGCTGGTATACCAGCCTAAGAACATATCACATAACACTGGACACAGCTCCAACAGATTACACAATATTGCAATAGGACTTGCAGAGCTATAGTTGATCAGTGCAACAAATTTGGGTTTAGCGTTCCCCAGGCAAACTCTAGTTCACCACCCACATACATTCACTCACATTTATGCAAGTACACATTAATTACTTTTACATTCTGATACTACAAAGGAGACACAAATGTGGACAAGAGACGATCTCATACTGTTTACAAACTTCCTGAGGAAACACTGAAAGCCATAAAATGAAACAGGGCTAACACGGAAAAAACTTTGAAATAAATTGATCCATAGATCAGGATGATTTTGCCTAAATTTTACTGTAAAACTGTTAAATCCCTCTATGCTTTTATATTTAAATAAGAACATCTCACCGTTGCATAGACTCCTTACAGTTTGTTTCTTTAATCAGTGTATTCATCAAAAACATATATCATACTCGTAGACTTTAAGCATATGTAAGAATTGATAATTACTTCAAATTTCTGGGATAATATAGTTAAAACTTCAGAATATTTAATGAAAAAATTGTGGATAACTTGTTAGCAGAAGTAATTTGAATTTTCAGTTATAGTTACAATATATTCGCATACCGTTTAATACTGATCTATTTTGGCTTCTGTATGCAGTTAATTCAGAAATAAAACTAAAGGTTTTGCAAATCCAAATAATATTGTGTATAGAGACATAAATTAATAATGTTTGTAGAATAAGTTATGTAAATGATTAAATAGTTTTAAAAGTCCACTTTAAAAATCTAGGTTTTGATGCTCTAGAGGCGCGAGATTTTAAAGGGTCTTCAATTATAAAAGGATAAGAGAAAAATTTAAAATTTGTCTTATTAGAGTGTTCGTCTATTAATCAAACCTAGAAGCTTTATTGCGATTTGAAGGGAACTTGGGATTATATATCAATCTACTGACACAGTCTAAACCGGATGTTTTATTTGGCTTTCTTTACTTTTTTTACTTTCTCTTACTCCTAGTATTGTAATCGTGTCAAATTTTCGATATCGAGTTTTCACCGGAAATATCCCCCTAAGTCCAAAAAAGTTGTTTTTAGCAAATGGTCTGTGTGTGTGTCCGTGTGTGTGTGTGTACGTATGTGAACAGCATAGCTCAAAAACGAAAAACCTTAGAAAGTTGAAACTTGATATTCCGTTTAGGTATCACGTGGGATCTGACACTACGTTATCTGCCAAAATTCCTCAACCGGAAGTACCACTTTACTAGTTAGATTTTTTACTTTTTTGCGATTTTCTCAAAAATGGCTCCGACGATTTTCTTTAAACTCCAAACATCAACCACACATACAAAGAGCTGCAACTTTTATTTGAAACATTTCTCCGGGAAAATGCACTGAAGGGCACTTTTGGGGGAGGGGTGGGGTTAGGGTTCATCTAAAGTGCTATTTCAGTTTATTATACAATTCTATCATCCAAATATAATTAGTTAGAAATAAATAGATGGCTGAAATTCGAGTTTCAAGAAAATTAGTAAACCGGAAGTGCGCTTTTACTGAACAGTTTTTTCAGTTTTCGACGAATTTCATTAAATTTGGTACACAAACTATAAAATTTGTCAGTTATCATTTTGAGAACTGGAGTAAGAGAAAGTTGTGTGAGTGTTTCACACCAGATTTTTTGTTTAGTAAAATCACTAATCTTGTATGCTTAAATACAAAATTAAAAAATAATTTAAAGTAATGCTATTTATTTACTAACAACAGGGAAGGTCATAAGTTTTTACTCTACTTTTTCCGGGATATGTTTCGCAATTATATATTAATACCAGTATGGGTAAAAATTCTGCGTGAAAATAAAAAGTAGGAGAAAAAAATTGAAAAACTGCTTTTAAATATAAAGGATTTATAGAAAGATTATGTATTCTTAAATTTTCTGCTGATAGTTATATGTTTGTTCAGCCTGTGTTTTTCGCTCTAATTCTTGCTAGGAACAAATTGGTGACTGAAACTGAGAATGCAAATTTTTCTTCTTTGTAAACTGGTTTGGGTGATTTAAGAGTATGTGTATGTAAGCTTGGTTCTTCGTCCTTTCCCTAATACATTTGTTATTTGTAGAGATTACTTTAGTAAACGGAGATAGAAAACCAAAAATGAGTCAAGAATAAAATTTTTAAAAATCTTTTCTAATAAAATTAGGCGAATGAATGATCACTTTCCACTTTTCTTTATATGGGAAACACTATTGATCCAGGCCCCAAACTTTTTTCACTTTTCTTAAGTTATATCCTAGTATTTTTATTTTTTTAATTCTATTTTACTTTCTATTTTTCAGCTTAACTGTAACAACTTCAGTATACCCTGTGCCTTCAATTTGTGCTCAAGACCAGATATCCGATTGGTTTGATTCATTAGCTGAATGCTTACATTGGAATGTAAGAAAAAGGCAGAAACATTTGGATGAATTAAGTGATCTGACTCATTCCAGTTCCAATGACACTCTGGATTCCTTTGACCAGCATGATCAAGTTGATAGCTAGCCGGTTTTGCAATTTTTTCATGGTAAGTATTACAAATACAAAATAGTAACAAGATGATGAACTATTAGTTTGGAATCAATGGCCAGGGATTGTTGAATTGTAATATTTACGGATTCCCAAAGTGCCATTTCTGTTGATGCAGGGATGAAAATGGTGAACGAGTTGATCACTGGCTGGGATCGTTGAGGGAATTGTTAAACCTGACGACTAAATTAACAAAAGTGTCGTCAGTCTATAGCTCAGCTAAATGACCCATTAAGCGTGAATAAAGATGTCGGGTGAACAAGTGTAAGTGACAGTCTTTAGCATAGGACAATGATAGCAATTCCCAGGTAATGGGGTAGAAATGAAAGTCGTTTATACCTACTTTATCTCCTGCAAAGGTTATATGGATAAACCCCGCCAGCAAGATGTCCTTCCTTCTTTAACTTAAGCGCGTCAGCAAAGACAAACACTATCCTTTGAATTTTTATTGGAGTACTAAAAATGAGATGATTACCTGGGGAGGAATAAAAACGAAATCTCTCTTAGCAGGAGGGGTTAAGTTGAAATAAATGGTTGTTTTTCGGCAAAATTATATAAAATCAAATTGTTATTTAAAACCAGTCCATAATTGAAGTCAGTTAATCTAAACAGTTAAAGATTTATAGAGGGGCGAATGCAAAGTTCAAAATTATGTAAGCATGAACTAGATGGCGTCTTTGATTGTCTTGTTTTGTACTTTTGCATGTCTCTGAAAGAGTAGTAATATGGTGAAATTCAGATTGTGTGTGTGTGTTATGTGCATTATGTGATAATGAGCTAAAATTTTCCTTTGTGGTACACCAAGGCCTAAACAATCTTAACCATATCAATCTGAACAGATCAACCGTCATGCAGGCCCTTTGCATGCTTGTCCCTTGCTGCAGGGACGTTTGTAACTAGTGTCTCAGGATGAATATTTGTTAGGTTTGACATCCGCGGGAACTCCAATATTCTTGAAGAAGTGCCTGGCTAGTCCAACTTATAATGAGAATGAATTAATATCTGTAGTCCGGAAAAAATACATTTCAGTGATTCCATTAGACTAGCATCAAATTATGTCGCAAATAGTTTTTAAATTCCATGTAAATTTATTAATCTATTTTGAACTTTAATCTTGTACTTGCATAATCGAGTTTATAGGCCACCAGCATCTACCCATGTGTACTAGATACTATTATAGGGATTGAGGGGAGGGGTGAAGTTGTTCACGAGATCGTTTCTCGTGCCCCCTGGATATCCAATTAAATTAATATCAGTCGCCAGCGAAACCTATTTGTACTGGGCCGCGCGACGACATGGCGTAGGAAAAAAATTCAAACGGAATCTGTCAAATGACAGAATTCAACATGCTTGGAATACGTTTTTCAACATTCCAAAACTATCCCCCTGCACTTCCCTGAACGAAAGTTTTTCGTTTTTTACCAAATAGATGCCGCCAAAAAAACATATTCTACTTTATAAACTACTTTAGGAACTGGTTATTGTACAATTTAGTCAGTAATATTGCATATATAGTATATATGAGTATGTGTTATTTCTATCTCATTGTTACAGATTCTAGGATCCGACGGATTATTGTTGATATTAATGGCACACAATGCAATGAAGAATGGTGGTGGTGAATTTTAGCCTTAAAAAGTAATAATAATAATAATAATAATAATCGATTTCTGTAAATATGAGTTTATTGCGGTTGCAAACAAAAACTTTTAAATATGTACAAAATATTTTATTTTTATATAAATCTGTAATAATTTGTGCATAAACAAATTTATTTATTACAATATATGTTATTGATAAAAAAAAGAAAAAAATTAGTTTAATAAAAACATTTTTATGTTTTAAATGGTTTTTATAGTAAGTATATTAAAGTGTTAAAAATTGTACGTTCATCATGTTTGTTTTTTTATCTACCATTATTTCCTCATACTTATTGCTGTTTTTTGTTAATTTAATTTGTAGTTTCTACTGCCAACCTTAAACGACTTAAAGATGAAAATAAAAACAATTCGCAATCGTTTTTTAATTCGTGAATGAGTTTTCCATAGAACTTCAGCTTCATTAAAGACTCTCTTGAAAGCTTTTTCATTAAACTAGAGGGCCAGACCAGATCTAAACCAAACTATTTACAATTGTCATTTCAGGAATCATATATAGAATTAATAGCAGATTTTCTGTTCAAAGAAACTTGAATTTCGTCGCAATGGCACGTAAAACAATTCAGAATTCCCTATCACATCGTAAAAAAAGAGATTTTAGATATGCCACTAACTTGCAATGTATGGCCTAGTGGTAATCATATACCATATTTAATAATACATAATGGATAGTCTCTATAATGAGTTATTTTGTAGCCAGTAGCCCAGATTAAATGATTAATTTTGGACTTCGGTATTTTAAGGTATTATCCATTTTCTTCTTTATATTGATGCTTATTTTCTAAATTTTTTCAACTGATTGTATAATTTTTTTTTTTTATATATACAACTTCATGCCTAACTCCCTGTTGTAAAAATGCTAGAGGTCAATGTTAAAGAGGTGGCAATCGTTAGTGCTGCCATCACCAAATTCAGCGTTTGTGCTGCGAAATTGGCAAGTTTATTAAGGAAGAACCAGCGTCAAGTTATACTGGCCACCAAATTCTATTCAACTTTTTAAAATTTGTTCTTTTCCAATCGTTAGGGCTGCGGTTGTGCTGGGAAACTGGTAACGTTATTAAGAAAAGATGTAGCGTCAAGTTGTACTGGCCACCAAAATCTATTCAACTTTAAATTTTTTTTTTTTTTGCAATCTTTAGTGCTTCGTTTATGCCAGCGATCCACAAATTTTCAGCGTTTTGCTGCAAAATTGACAAGAGTTATTATGGATTGAAATTGCGTCAAGTTGGACTAGCCACCAACTTTATTTTCACTTTTTTAAATGTTTTTCTTTACCAATCGTTAGTGCCTTGTATCCTTTTAAGAATAATTGGCTTTTCTCAAAAGTATACTAAACCTTAATTAACTTAACAAAAATCAAAAATAAAAACAGCAATTTTGATTTAATAGGAAACATCAATGATGAATTCAAGTGATTCACGTACAGAAAGTCAAGTTTGCCTCCGGCGATTATTTTTTCTTTCACTAATTTCTATCTCAATTTGACCTCAGGTTTTCGACATAAATTGAAAATTCCAAATTGTTTAGAAAATAATAATCAGTTATTTTGAAATTATTTGCGATTATAAGAGCCCTGTTATATTTAATTATATAACAAGCAGCTATGGTCAAGGCAGTGGATGATTTAAAAAAAACGTACAAAACACTACTTTCAGTTTCTGTAATTTATTTGGTGATAAGCATCAAATTGTCTTTAAATATCATTTTATTTACTGCGATGGGTTCAATTTATATATGTAGGTGGTCAAACTTAATAAAAACACACTTTTGAGAGAAACATTATCTTCCAGTTCCTCCAAAGCCCGCATCAAATCAATGAACTTAGTAGAAGTCTTTTTAAAGATAATGGCAGAAAGCTCTGATTCTTCAAACTCAGAATTTTGTCAACATAATTAACTTTTATTAACGATGCAATCTTATACTGTACGTTAATGGCATATTGAAGGAAAACCCAAATCACACCTCTCTCAAAACTTCTGAAAATCTACGAAACGTTAGGCAAAAAATAATCTCATTCTTCGCAACCAGAAATCGTTTTTAGCCTTTCTATATCTTCTGCAACTGGCTACAACCAAGTTATCTAACTTCTATTTATACTTCGTCAATTTTGCACCCTTATTAATATTAGGGTGCAAATGATGAAATTTAGCATGATAGTAACACACACGAAACAGCAAGCTATGGCCAAAGGAAATTTTTAAAACTGAAAAGTGTATTTTAGTTTGTTGCCCCGAAAAGAGCTGTTGGCGGTTAGTGTAGCAGGCAGTTTAATGTGTTAACCGCAGCCATATTGGTTATATGAATCCCTTTGGTTTTCAAGTATGACGAACAGTTTTTCGTCATTTCTTTGTCAATATTGGAACACAAACTATGAAATTTAGTGGATCGCCAGCACACACGAAGCAATAAAATAGAAATTGGTAGCCAATGCAACTTAACCTACTTCTTTGCTTAATAACTTCGTCAATTTTACGGCACAAATGCTGAAGTTTGATCACTGGCACAAATGCAGCACTAACGATGTGGAAAAAATATAAAAATTCGGTGGTGTCCAAGCCAATTTGACCGACATGCCAACCCCCTTTTCAATCAGATCTCTATGAAAATTTTTGTGTATAATTTTCATAGAATAACAGTAACTACCGTTTGTGCTTTCCTCGTTCTTGTAAATAACCACGAAATCTCTTCTTACTCAACGCATAGCTACCTTGGATGTTTTGTTAAAGACATTCTTTGTTAGAACAAGTTTGCGATTCGTTTGCAATTGTTTGTACGCATCTCAATTGATAAACATAAAACAAATCTGGTGTCTGCAGAATATACCATTTAACTTATTGCAATAAGTTTATAATTTTCTTCAGACTTGGAAATTTATAGCTTTGCACTAAATGTTGTTTAGTTGTCCTTAATATAGTAATAGTATTGATTAAACAGTACTGTGGAATATTTACTGGGAACTATTCCACTTGCTAAAGATTGGAATTCAGGTGGCCGGGGTAATAAGAATGAGTTCTGAAGTTTTCTATTGAACTGTACATTTATTTCCGTCACTACACGTAAGTTACAGTGACAACCCGATTCCTGGTCTTCAGCGGGCAACGTTGATTTGCAACGCACTGGTAATGGCCTGGATAGTGATGTAGTTCACATGCAGATCCAGTAGGGCGTCTGAAGCTATGGATGCAAGAACGAGGTCCACGAACCAGCTACTAATCAATGGAGGACCAGCTCTAAAGAAAGAATAGAGCAATGTTAATAAAAGAAAATATACCTTTAATCAGTACAAAAAAAAAATGTATTTAAAATGCCATAATGTCTTGTAATAAGTTGAACAACTCCAATTAAGGGTCATATGATAAAGTTATGCACCCTTGAAATAGGTGCTGGCAGGAGTTAATGTAGCACATGCAAATAGAGTTTAGTTAACCAAAAGAAATACCTGGATGTGAAAATTCCCAGTGCACTAGAAGTGAAATAACAGTGCTATATCTGTCTGGCCACACCGTTGAGTAAGGCTATGTCATTCAGCTATTAAATTCAACTGATACTAGTTCCTTAAATGAAATAAATAAATAAAATAAGCCTTTATTAATTTCATAAGTTATCAACACAAATCATAAGATACAGTTTTTTTTTTTTTTTAAATTGAAATAATAATTAAATAAATAAAGAAAATAATAAAAGAAAGTTACTGTTGATGTAAAATAATCCATAACTAAACTAAATAAAAGCACCTTGCTACTAAATAATAATAATATATCACTTCACTCACTTTTAGCCTCTTTATATTTTACAGGAATTAGGCCCATTTCTGGGCAAAGGCCTCTCCCATTGCATTCCACTCTTCTCTCATTTTTGCCTTTGTACTAAAATTTATTCCGGCTACTTCTTTTATCTCGTCTCGCCACCTAGTCTTATAAAATGAATTAATATAAGACATTAAATAATGAATCACACTGCACCTGAAGTTGTCAGTGATGCAAATTGGATCGTTCCAATTGAGTTGAGGATTACAGTAATGCATGTAATATTGTAAAATGCTTCTTTAAGGTTGCCAAGTCCTCAGCTAGAGAAGCAAGAATGTTAAAGTAGATATTGGCAATAATAATAATCATCATCATCATCATAGGAAATTAGGATGGAAAAGGACCAAATAGCTGTTCTTACCACCAGCCTTGGAGTCCCAACCTGATAAAGAATTAGTTGCGAAGATTACAATAACTCTTGAAGGTGTTTGTGAAGAGATGTCTCCAATAAAATTAGATTCAGTTGTAAGAATTAGTTGCTTGGAGCTGCAATAAAGTTGAGTTCCGGTTTGAGAAACATGTGCTGTAGTATTCAAGATGGCGTCAGTGGCCAGGAAACAAAATCAACTAGTACCGTCAGACTTTTGCATTTGAAACAGAACTAAATTCACAGGGGCGGATCCAATGAGAGTGTAAGTGCAGACAGCGGCTGCTTCCTAAATCAGACACGTTAGACAACATGATTCTTTAATAAATGCAGTATTGTGCAAGGCACTAATTGTATGTAGTATAAAACGAATAAAAAATAGCATGAATTTTCCTTTTAAATAGAATAATAGAAAATACAACTGGATCAACCGTGTGACCAGTCAGATTTCAAATACAATAAGGAGGGCTCCCACAACTAATTGTCCCCTCTATTATCAATCAATTCGCGTAGAAATACGCGACAAGTACTTTTTATTGAAATGGCAGATAAGAGGTGAGGTACTTTTTTACCATTACTGAAAAATATGGTGTGAAACACTCAAACGAATTTCCCTAATTTCAATTAATATAATTAAATGAAAAATTTTCTTTAAAATTGCGCAATGTTTTTTATAGGATGGCCATAAAAAAAGTGTTAAGGGTTATTCTTGTATACCTGAGCGGACTTCTGTGGAGCGCACTCTATCAAAACCAACTAAGTTAGTGCGGTTTAAATTTCAATTTAACTAAAAGAACCCCAAAACCCCTCTAAAATCATTTTTTCCGAAAAAGTTTCAAATAAAAATGGTAGACTTCCAAGTTTAAAGAAAATCATAGTAGCTAGTTTCGCGAAAATTCCAAACAACTCAAAAACCATTCATTCAGTAAGGTTGCACTTACGGTTGATGCAATTTCCACGAAATCTTCATGTCTAATGCGGAGGTAATACTTGAACGGAATATTAAGTTTGAGCACCTGCGACTTTTCGTTTTTTAATATTCTGTTGACACACATACCATTCGCTAAAAGATTTTTTTTCGTACTAAAGGGATACCAAAACGTATTTCCAGTGAAAACTCAATTTTGCCCAATCATAATACTTCCTATTAAGGAGAAGAGAAAGTAAAAATTGCAGGGTGCTCAAACTTAACTCTGCTAGGGCAACTTAACTGCTTGAAGGGCAGATCAAGAAGGCTTAGTCTTCTAAAATAGTTGTTAAAGGAAGCATGAGTAGCAGAGTACATCCTTACTTAGCAAATTGTTATTAAAGCTTTCTGTCAAGGAGTTCTTCAATTTTCTTAATACTTCCGAGCTTTGTGCTAGCCAAAACATCGTCGCCACCTGTCAAATACCATACCTCCACTTTGGTTGCAATCCCAAATCATTCCTACTTTGTCCTGAATCCGCCTAATGTGCAAAACGAAACCTAAAATTTATCTAAATGACACTGTTCTTAACTTCGATTATGACAATGTTTGTCCTCTAATGTAACTGTTTTAAAGATGAATGTGCACATCTTTTGTTAGTGTGTACTGTATTATCTACATTTAGGGATACTTATTAAGAAGTTATTTGGGGGCTCGAATTTAAATTTTCAAGACAAACAGAAGATCTTCTTTTTATTGACAATTTAAATAAATTAGGAAAAATATATTTTTTGTTTGTAACGCATTAAGGCTAAGAGGTATCTTAGTGGGGTGATTATTTGTTTAAACTGAAATGTTGTTGGTGTGATTATGTGTTGTATGTTATGTAGTATTGTAGCACGAGCGGTTTTGTAAAGGGCTTGTGTGTATGTATATTTTTAAGAGAGAGTGGTATTAGAAATAAGTAAGTAGTCACCACTGCTAACAATAAATATATTCTCTTAAAATAATAATTACAAGTTGACTGCTATGAATTTACATTCATAAGCTTTTTACAAAGCTTATGAATATATAAAAACTAGCTAGATTGATTTTACTCAAAGTTTAACACTGTAATTGGCACTGTTGTTCTGTCACGATGATTGTTGGTTGAATGTCGAATTTAGCATCGTGAAATGCTCTTCTTGGTAGCTCTTGTTTCTTCTACCACAAATAAAAAAAACCGGCCGAGGAGTGTTATCTTGCCCTAACAGATTCTTGTCCCTTTGTCTTTTCACTAGCATGACCTTAAATTAATAGTACTTGCTCTCTTTTTTTCCAAAACTTTATATAATCAGAATAAATTCACTATATTTATTTTCCAAAATTATTTCAACTTCTTCCACTACAAAACACAGATTTGATTGCTTATCTTTCTTTTTATTTGTCTCAGTTACTTTCCCCAGTGTTATAATTATTTGTAAATATATTATAGACCTATATGTATTACTGTATTGAGTTTTATATAAGTATATTTTATATATATCGTATCTGTAATTGAGACCAACACTTGCTACGAATTGTAAAGCAATTCAAAATTAATAAATTCGAATTACCAATTCAAAAGTAATAAATAAATAAATAATAATAATAATAAATAGTTTATTAAAGATAATTTTCTTACAATTTTACATCATTAAAAAATACAGAAGAAAACAATATGCATGGCCATAGGCCATCTGCAGAGTTGCTCTTTAAGATTTTTAAACAGATAAAATAGATAAAATAAAATAAATAAATACAAGATCTTGTAGCGAAAATAAGGAACTATCTACATAAATTAATAAACATATATAAATAAATAATTGGAATAATATCAATAAAAGCAAAATTTCTTTTTGTATACAAATAGTCACTCAACACAAACTAATAATTCCCTTTATTTACAACAAAAAAAAATACTTAATAATTAAATTGCTCAACCAGCATCTTTCTATATTTACCAGCTGTGCGAATAAATCTATCTAATACCGACCAATCTTTTCCATTTAAATAATCAATCACTTCTGTTGTACTTAATTGCCCTTTGTCAAAACACCTGACTCTAAATTCCCTCAGAATTGGACAAACAGCTATAAAATGATTCACATCCTCTTTTGTCCTCATATTACACATTGAACAGTAATGTGCTTCCGTACGAACTACAGTGTATTTTAACTTGAGAAGCTGCCCTCTCGCTCTAAATATATTACTTATTAAATAAGTACTATTGTCATCAGTCATATAATGGTTATCCAAACATAACCTCAAATCTTTATAAAGGCAATGAAAAGTAGATGACTGAGCTTTCTCTATACAATCTTCTCTAAACGCTTGTTTTATCCGCTCAAACAGCCCCTCCAAAGAATCCACGCCCTTCTTTCCTACAAGAAACTCATCAAAACTATAACTATATTTATTAAAAAGAGAAGAACAGACATCATACCAATAAATTTTTCTTTTTATAATTTCTTTCGCAAGCATATATGGCAGCCTATTATCCGGTAACGATAGTACGCTCTTAATATATTTCAAAAAGAGCTTCAATGTAGACAAGAATATAGGTTCAGGTCCAGTTTCTAAATAAATTACGTAATGCGGAGTGTTTCTAGGCAATAAAAATATTTTTTTTACAAAAAAGGTATATAAATGTTCTACCGAATCATACCGCATGAAGCCCCAGATTTGCGCACCGTAGCATATAATCGCTCTGGCCACCGCTTGAAATACCTCATATTTAGTGGAAATAGGAACATCATTACTTTTCAGTAGACTACCATAACTCACATTCAAAGCAAATTTAGCTACAGATAACTTCTCCCGAAAATGACGGCTGAAAGATAATTTTGGGTCATGTGCATGCCTAAATACTTATATGTGCTGACATTTTCAATCCTTTTCCCCTTAAAAAACCACCGCTCATTCTTTGCATGTCTGCCTCCGTTCTTAAATACTATTATTTTAGACTTATCTAAATTCAATGTCAAATTCCACTGATCACAATAGGCGCTCATTCTATTAATCATTGCCTGCAGTATAGATGGATGATCCGCCATCACAACAATATCACCCGCATACATAAGGCAGCGTATATTTGCTCCTGCAATTCGTATTCCGCCCTTCAGGACTTCATGAATATCATTCACAAAAACTGAGAATAAGACAGGCGAAATCACACATCCCTGTTTCAATCCAGTTTGCGTTATAAAGCTCTCAGTGACTCCGTTTGTCATCCAGACATTTGCTTCTGTATTTGTGAATAACCCCTGCAAAACTCGAATAAAATTTGTAGAGACGCCTATACAATAAAGTTTATAATAAAGATGATTCCTAATTGGCGAGTCAACAAAAAAACAGAAAAGTTTTCCTTTTTTATCATAAGTCTTTAATTTAATTATATTTACAAGGTTGAACACGTTATCAGCCGTGGAATAGCCCTTTCGAAAGCCAGACTGATACTCTATTAACATTCCTTTATCATTAATAAATGTCTCCAATCGCTTCAACAATAAGCCGCAAATAACTTTGAGATACTATCTAAAAAGGAAATTCCCCTATAATTACCGACATTATTAACATCTCCTTATAGGAGGGAATTATGTAGAGGGAAAATTATAGATTTAGAGAAGCTTGGAGGGACTGTAGCTATGTCAAAAATATAGTTATATAGATCAAGTAACCTCAGTAAAAAATTATCCGGGCTGTTTTTAAAGAATTCAACCGGTATTCGATCGAAACCAGGTGCCTTACCCTCCTTAGCTTTTCCCAGTACATACAAAAATTCCGCGTATTTAAAGCTTTCATCAAGAGATGGCTCTAGTATAAGTGGCGGGCATACTGAATAGGATCTACAGACAGACACGGATTCAATAAATTATTAAAGCAACGCACCCACTCGCCACTCGCAATACCCGCACTACTACAAACTTACAACTTTTAAAGTGCTTTTTTAATGACCACAAACCCTTGGAATCACTAACCTCTTTAAATTTGTTTTTTATTGTAAAATAAAATTCTTTCTTTTTAGCCACGCACAACTTTTGTATTTACCATTACTTTCAATATACATACTTCTGACCCAGTTCAACCCCGTTTTACGATAAAATTTTAATAATTTAAAAGATTTATTTCTAGCCTGTTTACAATCATGATCATGCCATTTATTTCTAGAATTAGTTAATTCTTGCACAGGCGTGCCACATTTACGATTACCCAAACTCGCACATTGTTTTATCATACCTACAAACATATCAACAGCCTCCTGTACGTCATTCGGAACCTCATTCATCAAATTTACACTATTTTCTAAATTATTCTTAAAATTATTACTATCCAACACTGTCCATGGTAATTTGGGAAGAAGGGGTAAAAGTTTATCCTGTTTGTCACTCGTGTCTAATTTTAAGTCAGGTGAATTGGCATGTGATCCGAAAACACTTCTGGTATTACTCTAAAATCGGTAACAATAGGTACCAGATCACATGACACACAACATATATCAATGACTGAACTTCCCCGCCCTGAAATATACGTAAACTGACCATCCTCATCTCCCGCTGTTCTCCCATTCAATACTATTAAATTACAATTATCACAGGTTTCTAAAAACATTTTACCTTTGTTGTTTACAGTTATATCTTTTGAATTCCTATTTACATTTACATTAAATCTACTTTCCACATACTCAGCGGGTACAGACTGCAAATTACCTATTCTAGCATTTAAGTCCCCTATCACAATAAATTTGGCGAGTGAATTATTTATAAAATTATCTATAATGTTAAACTCATTTATCCAATTGTTACAGTTTACATAAGCCGGCAAAATATAAAAATACTCTTGATTAAACCTACCTTGAACCAAAGTAAGCCCCTGTATATCAACAAATTTAAAAATATTTGAAAGATTTTATGCCGTACAGGGAACCCGCCTTGGCCCTGCAAACACACTCTCCCTTGTGGCTCCTATCCAATGCAATTTAAAACCACTAAAATACTTTTCCCATAAAACAAAATCTTCTACAAATGTCTCATACAGGAAAAAAATATCGAAATTCTTAACAAAATTAAAAAAAAAAATCTTTCTTGTTAGCTATTCCGGCCACATTATAGCTAAGAATAGGAGCAACTACTCTCATAATGTACACATTCATTGCGCTCATTCACACCTGCCTCACCTCGCAAATTTACTTTTTTGTACCCATAGTTTCTTTCTTCTCCTCCAAAAAATGCTCCAAAAGCCCAAGATCTTCCTCATTTGCTGTAAGCCCATCCTCTTCATCCCAAAAGTACTTCCTGTTTTTATAAAGCAGATAGTGGCTCCTCAATGACACCCTAGCCTCCTTATCCTTATTGAATATTTTTTGTTTCAATTCAGCCAACTTTCCTCTCTTTTGCCTATCCTGAGGTGTCATATCCCTGTTATCCAAATACCGGTACCCTTTAGCTTCCGTGCATTACTTAGAACCAATTGAAGATCTGCCATCTTTAGAAATTCCGCCAGCAGCATTTGACCCTGTCCAATACCCTATCTAACGACAGTTCTTTATCCCAAGCGCCTTCTCCAAGAAATTCTTCACTTCCGATATCATATTATCACCTTCTTTGATGCCTGACATCCCACCAATAATTAAATTTTTGGCTTTCGACTTTCTCAGTAACAGTTCTAAGCTTTTATTTTACTCAATAAGTTATCATCTCTATAACTTGATTCTCCCTGAGTCTTTTTCCCCATCATTTCTTCAGGTGAGGCGTAACTTCTCCTTTTCTTATAAAATCTATCTGAACTAGGGGTACTTTCTTTTATTTCCGTAATTTTTATCTCATCACTCATCGCATGAATCAGTACGCTAGTGCAGCTTCCAATAACTCATTTATCGCACTATTGCCTATCAATTCAGTTGAACAGTTATCAGTTAAAATTTTATTAAATATAAACAATAGCGAAGCAAAATATTGCTTTGAATAGTAATAATACTACTAGTAATTATAGTGCGATCTTCTCATCTAGTAGACGCCGTCAGTTATGAAGTACACAAATTCACACCTCTTCAATGACCTTGAGTTGCAGCCCCTTCACTATTTAAGTGCTGGTAGCAGTTTGCAGTAAGATTATTTATCTTTAAGCACTCTTCGCAAATAAATAAACAATAAACAATCACAATACAGTGGGCTGGTTACTTTTAATTCCAGTCCCCACTACGCCAAAACTTCATAAATTTGTCAAAGTCTTGGGAGAATCTAAATTTAATAAAATGACTTGGTTGAGAAAAGCATAGCTTCACCCTAAACATCTTTAAACGAACTTTCTCGGAAAATGTTTAAAACAAAACTTATGGGTGTCCCCGTATTCATAGTCAATACAACAAATTTAGAGAAATCTGTCGGTATTTTTTAAGGAGAAAAAATTGTTAAAAAAACCCACTTCCAGTCAACAGTTTTTCTTCAAATTTGAAATTTTGGCAACATATTTAATTTAAATAATATTATTTAGATGATAGATTTGTATAATAAACGGAAATAGCACTTTATAAAAAAACATAATCCCATCTCTCCACCAAATGCCGCCTTAAATGAATTTTCCCAGAGAAATGTTTCAAGTAAAAAGTATAGCTCTCGGTATTTGTAATTAATATTCCAAGTTTAAAGAAAATCGTTAGTGCCATTTAAGAGAAAATAGAAAAAAAAAGAAGTGAATTCACTATAATTTCATGTTTTTCGGCACTGAATCCTGATTTCATTGTAGTCACTTCAACTGCTATATCTGCCTTGGGTAGGTTCATTACCACCTCATAAATTTTAAGAAAAATTAGTCAATTATAGAATTTTGATAATAAATTGCAGTAAGAGAAAGTCGTATGAGTGTTTCACATTTTTTTTTTCTAAGCCAATGCTTGTTGTTACATTTGATGTTGATGGAATTTGATTTGAGGATAGAAAAAATGTCACACCAGTCAGCTTCATTGGGGAGGGGGAAAAAAGTCATATTTTCCATTTGGAGTTTTATTTTCAATTTTATTGTTTTTGTAGTTTTTTTGTTTTGTTTTTCAGTATTGAACATTTTATTGTTTTTACAACCAACTGGAAAAAAAGGTTTTTTCCTTTGCTACAAAACTGTTTCTTTTTTTATTTTTTAATTTAACAATTAGAAGAAAATGAAAAACTGATATTAAGTGATATAAGACAACAACGAAATTATTCGCAAATTTTGTAATAAACTAATTTTCATTTCCACGTTATTACGGAGTTTTTATTTTATTTATCATAATTTCCATTTTAAATTCAAGAGAGTAACTAGAAATAAAACTGTAGAAATTATCACAAATTTACCTGATTCTTTTTTTCTCCTCTCTCTCTCTCTCTATCTACCTTGGAAAGTTATATTGATTTTTATATCAACCATTACAAAATTGATTAAATCATACATAATAATACAATGTATACAGTTTTTATTACTTTAGTGACTTGTCTTTTCCTGACTAGTTACTTTTTTGTTTGTTTACAAAATAATAATATTAATAATAATGGCTGACACATATTTATTTTTTTGAAATAAATTCAGGACGAATATAAAAACAGCCATTTATATATATAACTTAGTTACTTATCTGGAATATTCAAATTAAAAAAATATTCCAAAATAAAAACTGTAATTTACAGAAACAAAAAAAATAGTCTTACATTCTTAGTAGGAACTTCACATGTTTTTTTATTTTCTTTCTTTACTCTAATATATTATTTTTCCTTTTTTAATTTTTTTAAATTTAAATTAAATATTTTCTTAAGAAAAAAAGAAAAATAGTCTTCATTTGTTTTCGTTTTTTTTTTGCTTTTTTTTTTAAATAACCAGTGTTTTTTTTAATTATTTAATATCTTTGATTGGTCATTTTGGCAACAAAAAAAAATCATACTAATCTTAGGTAAGAGAGATCATTTGGCAAAAACATATTGTAAAAAATGAAAATACACCTCATCGACACAAAAAAATCGATCACTTTTATTTTTACACCATCATCGACTCAAAGAAGTCGATTACTTTTTTATTATTTTTTTAATGGCTTTTTTATCGATTTTATTTTAAACTTAAACACACATTCAAAGAGCCAATCATTATAATGTTGTTAATGAACAAACAAATAACTTTTCTTGAATATGTAAAAACAAATTTTTTTTTTCTATCAAAATTTATTTGGAAAAATAACATTTTGTTTTTGTTTTTTTTCTCACATTCTCTCACAATCGTATATTAAAAATATACTATTAGAACACGATCTACTCTTACGATTTATAAAGTAGACTTTTTTCTAGTTTTTTTTTTTTTCAATATTATCAAGTTGTTTCCAGTTTTCTTCATTATTTACAATGGATATCTCACTATCAGGCAGAAACAACGTAAATGACTCATAAAGAAAAAATATATATAAACTTACATAAATATGTATGTTTATATATTTATGTATAAGTACATATTCACAAGACTATGTCTTTTTTCTCTTTTTTTAATTTATATATATATATAAAAAACAAACACGTTTTGACTAATAATTATTTAAAAAATAATAGTATAATAATAATAATAATAATAATAATAATAACAAGTCCACAGGTACGATAGATATGTAACAAACAAAGTTTTAACTTAATTTCGCGAGTAAAAATTAAAAAAAAAAAATAACGTTACAAATCTGTACATTTATATAATTTTTTATTTTTTTAAACAATACTTCTTGATTTTCTTTTTTCTTTGTTTTTAATCTGAATGAATAAAGATCACAATATTTTTTTTTTATATGACTATTCAAAGAGAATAAAAAGGAAGAACAATACAATGAACAATTTATTTTGTCTATTCTGACAAATTTTTTTTTTTTTTGAGCAAAATAGATTTATTTAGTTTTTTATCGTCAAAAATAACGACAAAATGAACAAGTTTAGGCCTTCGGCATTTTTTTTTTATTTTCTTATTCTTTTCCACAAGAAGACATAATTATATACAAATATTTTGTATGGCACAAAATTTTTGTAAAAACTAATAGTGCCTCTATTTCTTTTTCTCCCTTCTTTCAAAAAGACAAAATTGAAAAAATGCACATTTCTCTTTCTTTGTTTATTTTAAATATTTATTTGGCACTTTTTTTCTATGTTTTACATAACGCACTAAACCTAATTTTATAATCCTAATTAAATATAATGCACATTACTTTAATTCCCCCCTTTTTTGAATTACACACAGATCTGTTTTTAGAATATTTTCATTATTATTAGACCATTTTTTATTTAAATCCTATTTAAACCTTAAATTAAATAAACTACACTCTATTTTACTTATTATTTTATAAATATATAGATATATATTTTTCTTTTCATTTCTTTATAACAAATATTAAGTTTAAAGTATAATGTCCATTAAAAAAAGATGAAGAAGAAGTAAATGAGATGCAATTTTTTTCTGAACAATCAAAAATTCACTTTTTTCCTCTATCTCTTTTTTTCTAGATTTATGCCACATTCTGTATACTTTTTTCTTCGTTTCAGTTTTTTGTGTGTTGTTTTTTATTTGTTTTATTTTTATTTTTTGACTAGATAGTAAGAGTTTCCATTGAATTAAGTACATCTTCATCAGTTTGTGTAGCTTCATTACCCTGAGGTGATCTTGGCGTGATCGGTGGTGTCAATGTATTCGGCATTACACAGCTACCTTCTTCCATTCCGCCTTCAATAATACTGTCTCTGTTATACCATTTAGTCCTGCTACGGCCACCCTACCAATAATAACAATGAGTTAAGTTATATCTGAAAAGAAGAACTAAGGAAATTTTAATGATTTTTTTCTTCTTTAAAAAATAATTCCTATTAATATCTCTGCCAGCTATTTCGCTTTCCGTCATGCATATATGAACAGATAATTTGCAACTGGCACGAGTTTGATTCCATTAGAAGCTCAAAGATGTTGAACCAGCATCGTGAAGAATTGGGAAACTAAAAAATCATTAGTTATTTATATCCAACAAATGACGCCTTGTTTCAGTTTGAAGTTTCTATGTTTATAAATGTCAAACATTTACTTTAAGTCATTAATTTTATTAAGAAACACACACCAACTAAGAAGAATAGGTCCTATTGGCCAGGATCTCGAATTTTCTACTGAGTATCATTTATTTTCAAAGCATTATTTATGCACATAACTTTGTAATTGCCATTATAAAAAATATTCCGAGGCCGTTTGTGAATTTTTGGGATATCTCAAATCCCAGCTTATATAAATATAACATTTGAGTAAGGTAAGGTACCTTTGAGTAAGGTTATGTGACCAAGTTGAGTATTTCTAAAAATTCAAGAACGATCGGGAATTTCTGATACCGAGATCTATCAATATTGAGAGTGAGCACCACTATTATGATTATTAAGGATCAGTTATAAATATGTTGCATATGTGAGTGACCAATTAGCAAAAGCAACTTTTGTCCACAGAAATAGAAGATTGTTGAAACAAAATAATGAGTGATATTGCAAGTTTATTCGTTTGTTTCCGGTTCTCAAGTCTAGTATAAACTTGCGAGAGGCTGAATTTTAGTACTGAATTAAGATGTTGATCTTATGAACTAACGGGGTCCAGTGATTGATCACTAAAATTGAAATATTTTATATTTCTGTCTACATGTACGCACGCTTATATGTAATTTTACTCTGTGATTCCTATAATATTTTAATGTAATGAATTTTAGTAAAAAAGAAGGCTGCGGGCATACAGAGGTTGAGAACCACTGTTCTAGGCCCCACCGAAGGCTCTTCTATGATTCTTCCTCTGTTTGTTTGTTAGAACATCTATTACTACATACTTAGCCTTACTATGCGGGTTCTTGCAACTTAAAGGAAAAAACAATGCCAGCCTAGCATCATGTCGCTCTCCAGTCTCTACAAACTCTGTTATCGAAAAGGTAGGAAGAACTAGAAAGTGTACCTTAAACGGTTAATCATGTTGGCCAGCGATGGCTCAACTCTGCAGAGGAAAATCATGTAGTACATCGCGTGAATCCAAATGAGATTCATATAATATGCTGGAATTACTATTGTCGCATCAAAAACCTTTACAAATTTCCCACCAAAAACTAATTGAACAAAACAGATATAAAAATATGAATAAAATTTGGTTAAGAAAATGACAAATTCTGAAATGAAATTAAACCAAATAACAATCTTAAATTTTATTAACAGAATCATTACTGAATTTGTAAAAAGGTTCTCACAAACGATATTTCTTGGCTTCTGTGATAAATACACAAAAATTTGATATTTTAATTACTTACAGGTTCAATGTGGGTGCAATACATGAAAATCATTTTTGTTTTGTTTTTTGTATTTGAAGGTACATGGCGCTACACTACGTCTCTTGTGATACAATGTGGCCTTTCAACTAAGGATACTCTCCTATATCTAAAACATCCATCCGAAATTTCTGCCCTGAACGTTTAAGAAGGGCATAAATCCCTTTGATAAGCGGCCTTATAAACCTTCTCAAATGTATCGCTAGGAAATTTATTGCGCATCCCTTTCTTAGGGCCGTTAGCCATACGCTATTTTTATTCACACCGGTTTATGGCTCTGCAATTTTCCGACGTATCTGCCCAGAAGCACCCTTAATGTCTGTTCCGTGAAGGATTTTCCAGTTTTCTACCTAATCATTGAACCGTACTTAAGTCGTCGCTATATCTATTTCGTATGCCATACCATGTACTTCGAATTGTGTCTGAAAGAAAACATCTAACCACTAACACCGGCGTCAGAGTTTTCGCATCTCATTATAATTTACTGCACGGAATATTGCCCACTTTTCAGGTTACTGCAAACCTGATGTTAAAAGCAGTGCGATATTGCATTATAAGCGGACTAACTTAAGTGTTGCAAAATATCGGATTTACGAAAGAATATTTAAGAAAACATTTTATTTGTATCCTTCAGATACCGCGACCTTCGCAAGGTTAAGCCATGCCTTGACAACACTCCTATTCAATTTATCTACTCCACTGACGAGAAAGAGCGCAGCTACAGTCACATAAGCAATAATAACCTATTGGCTTTATGCCACAAACAAATGAATAAATTGTAACCTTTGAATTCTAAACATAAAACATTAAAAAAAAGCTAAGATCGTGATATGTAAATCGTATTATGCACATAAAAGCTATTCCGTAAGAAAAAAAAAAAAAATGCACACATACAATCCAAAACTTGCCATGAGAAATGTTCAAAAGATAAAATAACAAGCAAAACTGAACTACTTACATATTTATTACGAGGACAAAATGCTCGTCTTGTAGTAGGATGAGCTGAATATGTAGTCAAAAACTGTCTCGGAGCAGAGGAATAGAAAGGAAACTGCGGCACCTGGACAGGACAGGGAGGAGGAGGATTACGGATATGTTCATGATTATAAGGATGTATAGATCTAAAGGAATAGGAAGGAGGAATATTATTATTATAATTATTACTATTGTTATTGTAATAAGGTTGATTGGCTATAGATCTACGAGCCTTCACTACTGCAGTTGTAGTAGTTACTGCAGTGCAGCTATTCTTGTGCACTTCTGCATTATTGTTGTTATTGTCATTTGATGGTAGTTGTGTGGAAGGCTTTCTCCCTTTATATTGTCCGTAACTTCTACCCCGCCCTCTTGGCATCGCGTTATTATCCCTATCTCTGTTGTTGTTGTGGTTGCCTGCCTTGTGCATTGAAACGACTGGTGTATCGCAATTGGTCCTTCTGTTTGATTCAACTTCTTCTTTGTGACTTGTTAAATTTGTAACCGACGGTGGATTTTCTACTCCATTTTGCTAAACAAAAATTTCTTCTGATTACAATTCATTGGTGAAAGAGAACTGAAGAGAAAGAACACATGCACGTTCAGCAAATTTTTCTATTAATAATTATATTGACTTATGGAAATAAATACATCAAAAATTTACTGTACTTATTTTCGAATGTATTTATTTTTTTTTATTGAAAAATAATATTTTAGTTTTTTATTAATATTATGGTTTATTATTAATTTAGACATTCAGAATAAAAACAGCCAATTTTCTCTCAGAAACACCACATTTTTTGTTTGAAAAACGTCTCAGGTATTTCACCCACCCATCCTCAGTTTTTGTAATATCAAGTTTAATTGATATTAAATTTCTTTCATCTAAAGTAAATACATAATGTTGTGAGAAATGTATTTTATAATTTTGATGATTATTAATTGTAGTTTTTCTAAAACTGGTTGTCAAAATCACAAAACTCTATACTATTGTAGCTCAAATTTTTTTATAACTATTATATCGGTATGATTATTCTTCAATGCTGTAAGGAAAAATATTTTTTATTAGTTTTGTATTTTAGATTTGTAGAGTTGTTAAAGTATAGATAAATATTAATACTTAGATTGTACACAAAATGTGTTAAATCAAGAAAACATGGTCAGCCATATCAAGGAGTCAATTCCATAAACATGGATGAAGTATCATGGTATGCATGATATATCCTATACTGTTTGCACCATAAATCAATTGCATTTCTACATGTTAATAAGGATGTTATTGAAATGAACAGAACTATACAAAACAAAAACATCCTTTTCAACACAGAAAACTGCACTTAATTTTTATAGGAAATATGCATGAGACAGATGACCACGTTCAAACTCTTCATTTACACATTTGTACAATGTTAGTATAATATTATCTACACTTTAACAGTCTTACAGATCTAACATACACACTTAATAAAACATATTTTTCCATACAGAACTAAAGATTACCATACCAAAACGATATTAATAAAAATTCAGCTACACTAGTAGGCAAGTTAATGTAGAAAAATTACACTTAACAATCATCATATTCAACAAAAGTGATTGACATTTCTACCACAATATTTATATAAAGTAATGCCTATTTTTTTTTTTTTTTTTTTACGGACTTAATGTCCAACTTATGAAATTAGATGTCGTGAAAAGGGCTGCGCGGAAGCACATACTTTACAATTAACGTTTTTTTAAACGAATATACAATTTAGTAGTTATACACCGGGGATCGAACAGGGGACCTCCCAGTTACAAGTTCCATGCACATATCCACTACACCAACTACCCAACCTCCCCTTAATATTTATGTATCTATTTTAGACTGTAAGAAATTAATACCAATATAACGGTATTACGGTAACTGAGGATGGGGTGAAACTCCTATTGTTTTTCAAATAATAAATTTGTTAATTCTGAGGGAAAATTTGCTGTTTTTTTTTTTTAATGTTTGTATTAAATAATATTTTAGTTAAAATATTTAAAAGATGTAGCAATGATTTCAATTAGTTCAAATTTCTTGAAAAAAAAAAAGTAGCGAAGACACCTCCTTCACCTGCATACACGTTGAGTAGAAAATATATACACAATCTAATGGATGAAAATTTCATGTTTTACTTTTATAAAAACATATTTAAAAAAAAAAAATCGATCTGTTTGATGTACTTTATCAACTGAGCATATGTGTTTGTTTAGTAGGTATTTTTGATGAAAAGGAAATTATTTGAGAAAGTTTCTTACTTCCTCTTACTCCTTTACAAAGTACTTCGAAATTATATTTGTATTGGAAATTATATTTTGTGGTCCACTGAATAGGAAAGGATCTTTTAAAGAAGGTCGGTCATTAAGTAGACCATAGTGAAGAAAGAAAACCTACAATGCTTCTTTTAGACTCCTTCTAAAGTATCCATTAATGGTATTATACGGTTCCACCATCTTGATAATATAGGGACAATTACAATTTAATAATTTATAATAATTTCAAAATCTTTTGTTTCCAAGAGAATTTTCAATAGAAGTTTTAGAAACAACTTTTAATCACTTATTTGAAACAATCCTCCAGGAAAACCGATTTGTGAAGCATTAGCAAAGTCGTTAGGGCACCAACAACAACAATAAATCATATGCAGAAAAATTATTTAATATATAAATTGTCGTGTTTAAAATACCTAACGGGTAAAAAATCCTATTTAATTAGTAACTAAACAAAATAAAAAGTAAGTATTTATTTGCCTAGTAAACTTTGGAGACTCTAAAAATGGAAACAAAATTTTTACTTACAACGAAATGTTATTAAGGTTCACCCTGCATGGAAAGAGCTGACAGAATGGTTAAAATATTTTTATATTAGATACCGCCAAACCATTAATTTTGTTAGTCTTCACATATCATGCGTTTAGCTTGGAAGAATAATTAAAAATAACAAGAATAATGATAACTTACCTCTGAATAAACAATAGGTGATGATGAATTTGGATCATAATTTCTTGGAGCAGCATATATAATTGGTGGAACACCTTCTTGTGGTGGAATGGTTATTTGAGACATTTGTGACTGTGGTCCATAATAAGTTAATTCTGTTTGCGGTGATGGTTGAGTTATATAATATTGTGTAGGAATTAATACACCTCCAGTTTCTCCTGATGCAGGCATCATTACTCCATTAGGCCCTTCTGTCATTGGATAGCAACCTTCGATCTAATTAAAAATAATACATTTAAAATGCATACATATTTTCAATTTTACAGATTAATTGAAAAAGTACATTTTTCTAATTGAATGGAAATGGCGTACATGAAATCAGTTACATCCTGATCGTGTATAATCACGTAACATCTTTTTGGCGAAAAGCAATTATATATAACTCCATAGATACGCTAAAACATTTACCTTTTGATAAATATCATACAAATACACATTATTCTCTCCCTTTAATAATTTAATATTTCATGATAGTATTAGAATCTAAAAAATGTTTGTCTACAGAAATATTTAGGTGTACAAAAGAAAATCGCCAAGCTTGCGAGGGAGGCGTTCGCCAAAGGGAATTTTTTTTTGGAGTTGTGGGGAAACACCAGAGGTTCTCACTGCCGTTTATTATAAGGTGGACTAGCCAGTGTCCCTATTGACAAATGACCAATACTTCAATTTGCAATCCATTAATGGACCAGTGCACACATTTCAAATGGCCCGCCTGAAGATTAAAGTCTTGTTTTTTTTTAACTGAATTTTTAATTTTAGTATAAATCGCGAATTATAATCGAACTGACTTAGAGGCTTCTTGTTTTTAATGACCAAACTTGACACAAAAGTGTTTCCAAAAAGACACATGTACAGCCAAGTAAACCAAGCAAGTCAATGATTCCATGTTCTTTTTAATTTCAATTTATTGTTTATTGTATTCAAAGAAAAAAAAATCAATCTAATGATAAGTTTGAAAAAAAAACCTAACCATCGCAACAGATGTAACTGATTGTAATCAGATGCACCTACGCGCGCACAAAATTGTTCCGTCAATTAGAAAACAATAAATAATTTTTATTATTACGATTTATATTTAATATTCTGATTATAATATTTATTTCTTAAGAAATAGTAGAATATAATAACTATAACCTAATTATATGAATTCAATTTCATGCACATTCATTTGTTATATCAGTCGCTAACATTTCTCTACTTATTAAATTGTTAGACAAAAAAAAAGTTATTCTTAATGTTTTGAGCTCGGGAGTACTTCTTACAACGTTTTAACCAAACTAAAAAAACTATACTACTCTGATAACTCATACTTCTGACAACTACCTCCAAATTTCACAGTTTCATTAACGTTTTGGTTTCCTATCATATCAAGTAAGCATGGAAAAATATGCTGCACATCAGAACAGAACTGAAGTAAGGGAAAGGATAGTTGTGGGAGATAGAGCGCAGTTTAGCCTAAGTAACATAATGACGAACGGGGCCAAAGATTCGTTATGTGTAGAATTTTATGAGACCTGTCGCCATATAAGCCGAAGAAGAAGGACAAAAAAGATACAGGGAATCGTACACCTTTTATGGGGAAGCCCTTGTTTCCTATTTAAAATTCTACAGATGTAATGAATGGTATTGCTATGTCTGCAAGAATGACTGCTGGCAGACAGAATAGTTAACAAGATTTCTGGAAGGTTAGTAATAGTTGGCAAAAGGGCCGTTTCAAAAAACAAAGTGGCTAACAGTGTGGGGGGAGATGGATGAATTTAGCCATCGATAAGACTCAGCCTAACCGGATTGAGTAGAAAGATCTGTGTGTAGTGTAGACGAAAGAAAAGAAGAAACAATGTGGAAATGTATACTATATTAAAATTAGGGACTCACAACACATTGCCCTAGAAACTGTTAGGGAAAAAACCTTCGGTGCGACTGCTCATGAAAGGCCAATACCTGCAATAACAACAATTATTGTGGTAAGCGGTTTCTATAGCCGTTTATATCTGGCTTTCGCTATCAGGTTCGCTACTAAGAGTAGTTCCCCACTTTTTCTCATATTTGAATCTTCGAGAATTAATTCGAAAAGTGTTCTGCTAGGGGCGTGCGCTAGCAGCTGGACTAATGCGTAAAGGCTCTAAAATTGAACTTTTCGGCAAAATAAACTGAGAAAATTAAAGAACTAAAATAAAAGTAGTATAATGAGTGATTGGCATATCAAATTTTAAGAAAATCGTGAAAAAAAAAACTGGGGAAAAAATTGCACTCAGGGGACCTCAGAATATTTATTTCCAAGAAGTCACAATTTCGAAAATCTAATGGTCGTAAAAATTCCTCTTATATAAAAACAAAAAATAAAAATTAATCTTGAATGTTCAAAATGGATGTTTGGTTAGGTGAATGCATGATGATGGTATTAAAAATATTGTGTTCACACATTTCTATCACTGGTTTCAAACTTGAACGCTGCTCAGCTTTCGAACATTTTTTTTTTTAATTGATGCCTAGGGCAACTTAGGCAATCAAGGCGAGTTCTAATTCTAACAAATAATTTTAATTTTCACAAAATCTTAAGCAATTTTGTGAAGCAGTTTACAAGTCCAAGAAATATCACTAATCCACAAAGGAAGATACTGAAGTTAATTCAATAATTTCAATGCTCGATGGTCAATGACAAGTTTATCCTAATAAAATTACTAATAGCTATTGCATCCGATTTCATACTTTTCCATAAATGTGTGAAACCGTAAAAAAGCGCAAAATATAAAAATAACATGACAAATCAGGCCCTTAGAGCTATATTTTTTAAATGAATAATTAAAATTATTCTTCCGCAAAAATTCTATCTTTCTTACCGTTTATCAAAAAAATCGCTAATTGAATTATGTGTTAGTTAACTGAAGTTAATAAAAAAAAATTACAAGTATACCAATTCTGATTTTTAACTAAATATAATAAATAGGAAAGTACAAAATGATATGTTAATTGAAAATATGGCTGGGTCCGCAATGCTGGATAACATCCGGTATTTTATCCGTCGAGCATGCATATTAGTTATGTTCCTTATACTATGCCCACATACATACAACCAACAAGTGTGAGTCTACAGAAACATTTCGTTGAAGTGAACTCTCTACACGAACTTGGTGAATTTGCTCTGAAGATGGATGAATATCCGAAACCGGTCAGGAACATAACTAATATGCATGCTACGACGGATCAAATACCGGACGATATGTTAATGTTGAATTATTAAGATAAACATCTTAGGATTATTGCTAAAAATAAATATTAATACATTAAAACAAGATAATCAGAAAAACAAGATAACGTATACATTCCAAAGCAAATTAACGTAGCAGTATCGAAAGATTATAAGAAGTTAAACTTGATTTAACTATTAGAAAGCAAAAATGACTAGGAGAAATTCACTATCTAAACACAATCCCATGCTAAAATATTTACAAATCTCTTAGATTTTATTGTTTCCAAATATATTTGCTTGTTTAAAATAGCAACAATTTAAATAATTCTGCACAAACAATATTTGTCAAAACAAAACAAACAAACAAAAAAAACTCAAACAAGAATTTATTACTAATGGAATCGAACCTGACTGGAAGGGATGCTGCTGAAGTGCCCTTGACAGGATGTTGGGGTAAAATTTAATAAGGAATAGGAAGGGTATCTACGACGAGGTATGTAGGTTGATATTGTCCAGTCACTCCTTCTGGTGAACCAAAGTACCCCACTCCATTGCACTGTTGTCCAAATACAAGAAAACTGTATTTTATAGTTAATTCTTAATGTTTTTTGTTTTTAATATGTTTTTCCAAAAAGTATTATTTTAACAAATTTTTTTTCTTGTTTCATAAAATTATAATACAAGAATTACTTTTCCAATAAGCAAAAAGTTAACTTGGAAACTTTAAGAGAAAATAAGGGAATTATTAATTTCAAAATTTTATTAATCGATCATTATAAAATTTGTAAAATTGGTCACTTGCTGAATAAATAAAAAAATATGACTGGAAGGCTTCATTCTGCAGCGAACTAACCACTCCACCTGATAATAAATAAAAACTGTTCGTTATAGCAAACTTCTTTTTCTTGTTTCAGATCGGTTACGAATTTTCTTCCATGTCAGAGTCTGTTTCATCAAGAGTTTCTGTCGAGACATTTCTGATTTCCACACTTTTAAGTTTCTGTCACATTTTCTCCAACTCCGATAGTCACCGATTGCGATACAATACTTGAAACAAACTTTTAAAAATGCTAGTCGAATTTTTTGATTACGCCGACAATAGAATAAAGTTCGAAAATGATCTGAATCAAAGAAAACAAGCAAGGCTAAGGTATCACACAATATCAGGTTTTTTTCCATCATTGTGTACTAACCATCAATTCCCAATTATTTTGCCTACTCGCAAATTGAAAGTAAATGTTTTTACCTTTTAGAATGATATAGCTATGTAACATTACATACTCCTTAGTTATGATTTGGTATTTAAAAACAAAAATTAGTAAAGGCATTTTTACCATTCATTCCAAAGCTAATGTTAGGTACCGTATTTCAGTAACCCTCTCTCTCTACATCTATGATATTAATACTTGATTATTAACAGTTGTTGTGATATGAACTTTAGAAGGCAGTTAAACATATAATTATAATAATAGTTGTATAAAAAAAAAGAAACTTGTATTAATGCTTTTTATCTTTGCAATAAAATTTTGTAGCCGTTTGCAAGGAGAAAATGGTTTTTTTAGATAGTTAAGAATTTTGGTGTTGTTCCCAACAACAGCGTTACCTAATATTTTCTTTCAATGAACTATTAAATGAGCAATGAAAAATGTACGTCAAAAGTATATATAAAAAACAATTATATATATTTTTAGTGTGCAGAAGGAGTGAGGCCCATTAGGATTATAAAGGAAGAGGATCATAATTTTTTAAGATTAAAATGCCTCGGATGAAAATAATCCCCATTCCGTTTCGTAAATCTCGAAATATGAGTTTCTCAGTGATTGCTGCATACTATATTTAGTTAACTATATTTCTTATAAAAAATTTTTAGAAGATACTATAAAAAATTATTGCCACTCAATTAACTACTTTACATTCATTTAAAAATGAGGTCTTGTTGAATAATAGATGATTACATTTTACCAAAACTTATATTAATATTAAAGTTTTTATAAATTTCTAGCAAATAATTTTTAGGTTGTATTTATTGTTGCACTTCTTTGATTTTAGGTTAATTCACATTTTTCTAATATGTTCTACTATGAACATATTAGTTCAACATTCCAATAAGCAAGAAGTTAACTTGGAAACTTTAAGACAAAATATGGAATTATTAATTTCTTAATATCTTTCCAATAAAATTTTGAAACCCTTCTAGGTTTCTTCTAGGGGGGTTGACATGTTGCTTAAAAGTTACTAGAGCATTCTTAATTTTTTAAAATAAAATAAAAAATCTGACTCCAAGATGCGACATCTGTCTTCAATCAAGGAAGACAAGGCAACTCCAGTCTTTTCTTTTACTTTGTTATATGGTACAATCTGAAGTAAAAAAAAAGAGAACTAAAAACTTCATAATGAAGAAGATGGAGTGGTCAGTTTTACCCCTTTCTCAATCAGGACCTCACACAATACAGATTAAAAAAAGTGATATCATGTTGCTTCCGAAATAATTTAATGCACAACACGAGTTATTAGGCATTTCTTGATCTGGTACAAGTCGGGAATAGTACCTCCAATGCATTCTAAATGTATTTTTTGTAACCTACATCCATCTCCAAAACAAAATGTTTTGCTTAATTATTTCTTTCGTTATTTCCGTTTATTGGAGTTAAGACACGAAATACATAATGATTAAAAACGGAAAAAACATAAAAAAATTTGTTGTACTATTTCTGTCAATGTAAGAGCTTATATTTCCTAATCGGGGGCTTTGCCAGTAATTTTTTTATTTTTTTCTTCTAAGGGGACTACAGCTTCTCTCTAGAGCGAGTTTTTTTTTTATCAACATTTCATTAGTAATCACTGATATAAGTATAGAAATACTAAAACTTATTTGAGATTAGTGTTCACAGTAGCATGCTCTTTTTTGATACTCTTAAGTTCCAGCTTTCAGCCATCTTTAAAGTTTTTAGTTAATCCAGAAGGTGTAGACTTTTCTGTTTCATGATCAAAATTTTGGGAAACGTACACCAAGGCAACATTCTACTTAGTCTAGATTAACCAAATACAGAAGATGGATAAAAATCAGAAACCAAACGGAAATACGAAAAAGAAGCAAACTATGAAGAATCCTAGATATTATCGAGTATTGCGTACCCTACTATAGATTCAATAACTTTTTATTCATTAAAATAAAAAATACAAAATTAACTATATGTTAATAAGAAATTCCAAATAAGCCGTATAATGCATATAAATTGGTTCATAAGAAGAACTTGGGTCAAAGCATATACCAACGCCTGATTCGAGTAATAAATAGCAACTATAATTTCTAGATGTGTAATAATACTTACAGGCATGTGATATGGATAATGAGCTGCGTGATAAAATATTTGTCCTTGTGGTACATAAGAAAAAGGGAATGCAGGAGGGGTGCTTCCTTGAGCCATGCCGCCATAAGGATTACCTATAAACAAAAAAAAAATTGGTCATTAAAAAAAAAAAGCGAATAGATATATAAAAACGTTAGGTAGTCTAAAGTTGCAAAAAAAACCTTTGAATTGTTTAGCGTATAGTTAAAATTGTTCTTTAGATATATCAACAATATCATAACAAATAAAACGGGGTGAAGTTGTTAGCGTCTGAGGTTGTACTCATGTGCCCCCTGGATACCTAACTAAACGAACAACACCAATCGCCAGCGCAGCCCAAGTTCTTGTATACCGACCGCGCGTCGCAGAATGGCTGAATAGACGATGTCAAGGCATAGAGGGGAAAAATAACAAGTAAAGAAGGATTTCATATGCAACACTCACTCACCAAAGCTTTTTTTTTTAACGATCAAGCACTCTGAGTACTACAAAAGTAGTCTCTTTTGTTGGAGGCACTTTTATGTAAAACACTCACGTGAAAGAGGAAATTTAGCTTCATTTATAAATTAATCTTAGGAAACTTAGGGAACAAGTGGCTCTCAAGTTTGATACGTATCAACAATTTTGTGGAGATTCAAACATAATAAATCTACAATTAGTAGTAGTGGCCAGAATGAGAAGAAATACGAAGAAGTGATCGCGACGGAGAAATCGCAACATACTGTCCATTAGGCTTAGTACGCACTGGGATTCTTTGTTCGGACTCATTGTCGCAGGCGTCTGGGATTCATTTTCTTGCATCCGGGACGCTCCGCGACAATGAATCTGGTGTGTTGCGTTTTAGTATTTTTTGAATCCCATCCGAAACGGGATTCTTTACTCAATGTTGCGCAACATTGAGTCAATGCGTATGTTAATCTTAAACCTAGTGGACTCTCTCCCATTCTCGCGCCTATTATATTTTTTCGCTTTTTTTTTCTTAAATGTGGACAACAGATTCCACTTTACGATTAATTGAAGACATACACGTGAGGCGATGTTTGTGGGACGTTTCCTTGGATGATTACAAAGACAGGGGAAAGAAAGCAGAAGCAGTGGCTGAGTTAGCCCAAAAATATGAAGTTACGACAATGGAGATGGAAAAAAAATTCACACCTTAAAAAGTAAGTTAACTAAATTTTAATCGATTTTAATTTCAAGACCTCAAGAATTTCTGTGACTGGCGAGTTTTGTATATTTTATTATTATAGATATACTTTAATTATAATATATATATATATATGCTTATATTCAATACTTATACTTTATATTCAAACTAGATGCGGACACGATTTCCAGAGCGACAATGTTGCGGGGCAGAGTCTGCGACAACGATTCCGAACAAAGAATCCCAGTCCGTACTAAGCCTTAGATTTCAAAAGACACCATTGGTCGAATGAAAGACCTTGGCATTTTGGGATGTTACGCTAAAATATTTTTTGTTTTCTAATTTACTGTTACTTAGTGTAGTAGGGGATATAGACAAAAAATTGTGTAGGTTAAAAGTAAGCGGGTTGGCCCGCAATCATTAAATGACAGAAATTTGAAATACATGATTAGTAAGTACTACAAAACTATTTTAATTCTGCGCTTTTTCTAGCGTTCGTCGCGATTTAAAAAACTAACCCAACCTAAGGCCCATAAGGCCGGATTACACGCCTAAAAGTGCGTCTTGAGTATTTATTTATAAGTGGGCAATCTAAATCCGACTGTTATGTTGTAAGTCTCGAGGGCTATGGCCATTTGCTTCATTTACTTAATCGCTCCCCTCAAAATTAAATTTAAGACCAATTTGGAAAGTGATCAAGAAAATTTCCAAGAAATGTTACGTTTTCAGCGTTATAATATAAAAGCTTTGAAAAAAAATATTTGTTCGACATTTAATACAAAATAGCTAACAAAGTGAATTTATTAAAATTTCCCTATTAAACTGGTCTTTCGCAAACTTAGGTCCAGAATTAGAGTAGAACATTCAAAAAATAGAACTTAAACTTCATAAAATGCCACTAAAGACAAGTCAAAATTCGATGAGGTTAGTTCAACCCGAGGGACGGTTATCTTTACAAATGCAAAATAAAAACCTGTAGCATAAACTGGTGCAGGCTCCACATGATTTTGAACTGGTGTTACAGGTGAAGCAGGCTGAGGTTGCATCGTCTGTTGTGGAAAGAATGCCATTCCATTATGAAATGTGAACGTCACCCCATTCTGTCTAATAACCTGATTTGTAGGCAACGGGATAGGACTTGCTGCGCCTGATTGTGCTGCATCGTAAGTATTCCGACTGAATCCCTTAATCAGACAAAAGTAATAATTAAAACATTGATTTAAATTATATTTTTTGAATGTTTAATCCTCTTGTTTTCAACATTTATAACAGTGTGAAATATATAAAAAATTATTTTGTTTTTAAACAGATTATGTTCAGCAGCACTTAGAAATCACCACTTACACATATTTACCTGTTTTCGAATCGCTGGAGCAATATTAAGACGCCTCTCTCTCAAAACTATATTTTCAGCCTACAAAAAAAAAAAAAAAAAATTATATTTGAAGAAATTAAGTTATTCACAACCTTTTACTAGTATTACCACAATAATAATAACTCAAGCCCAGGAACATTTTATTGGCTTTACAGGTATATTTTTTCAATTTTTTTTATCTGGTAAAATCGTAAGAACTGACAAATGTAAATTACAAAGTTCTGGTAATTGCTAACAAGTAAATTTTGATAAATTAGTCAGCAATTATTAGTGTTCAAAAATTGTTTATTGATCAAACTGTAAAAAGATAATGTCAGAAAAAATTATTATACTACGGTCTTACATCTTTCTGTAGTCGTTTTGCTTCGTCTTCAGTTTCGAATGTTACAAAACCATAACCTTTTGATACGCCAGCCCTGTCTGCTATAATTTTTGTTCCAACAACGTGTCCATAGTTGGAAAATAGCTGAACTAAATCTGATTCAGTAGTTGCTGATGAAATTCCTCCAACAAAGACTCGATTTGGTATTACGGTTCCATATTTTGGTGCATTAATATTATTATTATTATTATTATTTGTAGTAGTTACTGATGACTCTACAGATTCCCTACTCATATCGTTTGTTTCATTTGCCATCACCTTAAAACAAAAATTATAATGTAAAATAAAATTAAAACCTTATACAAATATAACTAAATTATTAAATAGATATAATAAAACAATAATGCAGCCATTTGTAAAAATGTATCTATTTTTTACTTCTAAAATTCATTAATTAAACGATTATTTAAGGTTATAATTTAAATAAACCACGTTAAATAAAAGAAAGAAAAGTTTTGGCCTAGTTCCTTTAAGTATCACATACATCTTGTTTTTATTTTGAAAACATAAGAGTTCAACTACTACGCGCCCACCTCTTTTGTCTGAAATTATCTAGTAGTAAAAATCATAACATTTCATTAAATGAAACGTTGGTCTCAAATACTTGTAAAATCACCAAAAAACTAAATATATTAAGATCGTGGCTATTCCATCGATGTATGCAAATATGAAGGCACACAGGATCACATGCTATAACAAGTAACCCTGCGTGGCATAATATTGTCAAGTCTTCTCTAAGCGAAACGCAGATCAACCGATATTGCTGGACAATTAAAAATTAACCCAAAGCTTTCAAAAACAGTATTGATTATAACTATTTTCTTCAAATTGCAATAGATACAGCAAAAAAGGCTGAGCTGTTAATATAGTGGTGATGTTACGAAACCAAAAATAGCTTCAAGAAGTGGTGTACGATTAATGTAAGTCACTAGGCATTCAGAGCGAACATAAAACATAAGTCTTAAAATACAAACACATGGAGGTAACAATACACAAAACTTCTCCTATTAAAAGTTACATATTTCCAATTTATCTTACCTTCTTATCCACAAAAGAAGTCAAAATGGGTGAATAATGGATTATCATCTAGCTTTGCAATGCCTTAGATGTTAATTACAATATAATACAAAATAGTTTATATTTATATAGAAAATAAGCGTATTACATAATATACCTTTGATGCTTTTATTTGCAAAGCCATCCAAATTTTTTTTTCACTTATGTTTTAATTAACCAGATGTAGGGCCGAAATATTCTAGAGAGAATTAAAATGAAAATTAATTATTAATACTTCACAAATAGTATCTATCAAACTTTATGTCTAAGAGTTTTATGCCTGAAAACTTCATATTATGTGATTTTTTTTTTACATAATAATATAAGCATTAAACACAAATTTTGGGCATGTTTTATTCACAAAAATACTATTCTGTGTAATTAACTAGTTAAAATAGAAATTTTTGAATTAAAAAAACGCATGCTTTGCAGTATAATGAAACTTGACTAAAAACAGGAGAGGACATACAGAAGAACTGTCTGTTAGTATTTAAAATATATATATATATATATATAATACAGGTTAAATCAAACAGGCTAAATTCTTCCATTAGCTCTGTACCAAAATTAGAAAAGCCCAGGGTAAGTCCAACAATAAATCTAACATCTAATATTCACTACTTAAATGTAATAAGAATATATGAATATAAGCACGTTTACAACTTACATCAAAAATTACTCCATGTTGAACCAAAATATTTCTTCAAGGCACATTTCAACTTCGTTGCTTGAAATTCAACAGATTAAATAATATGGTGATTAAAAATATGGCGGCAGACTAGTTACTATTATTAAGAAGGAACTAAATGCATTTAAAACAAAAATCTATATCCTATAAACCATGTCTATTTCAAATAATAATTATTAACAAGAAACAACTTAAACCAAAAATCAAATAACAGTATAACCAACAAACAAAACGAAGAAAAGAAAACCAGAAAACAGGACACATAAACGTCACTACCACAAACTCAACAGTTTGGCCAAAGCAAAAAATAACCTAATGTACAACTTATTATTTTCAAAATTCTCATTTAAAGACAAGTGACTGTGTCAGAAAGAGTAAGCTTTCATTTTCTTCTATTCGTATAAAACTTTTTAAATATAAAATGAATTATAAACAAATTAAACGGCTTTGTATTACGAAAAAACAATGAACACAGGATATCTTAAATGAAAATTTATTAGAACTTTAAAATGAGATTAGTGAAAGGAGCAGATGTTTATTAAGGCCAATCAAATAACATAAAAATGAGGAATTTTTTTTTTGAGATGAAAAATTATTCTACTTGTAATCTGCTGATCTGACTGAATTCCATTCTTAATTATGTAAATTAACAAGAATTTAAATGCAGAAATGTAAAGTCAAAATATAATAACGTAATAAAGAATAAAATTTGTAAGGTTAAAACGTGAAATTTATAGTATATTGCTTTCCCGCGTCTTGGCTTAACTGCAACTCTTACCGCCAAGTCAACTATGGTTAATTCAAATAAGAAAGACGCAAACAAATTAAAATCAATTATATTTTTAGGCCACACCTTATTTACTTAATAAATGTAAACGTATCAACAAAAAAAACGAGAAATGTCTCAAGAGGAAGTTAGTATTTTCGAGAATGGTGAGTACTCTATAGATAAAATATATAATTTTCTGTTCCTTACTAAGTATTAGGTTCAAGGAATTTTGTTTTTTTAGAAGGATCATTTGACGAGAATATTATTGATGATGAAGTTTTCGTAGGGCCTGTAACTGCCAGAGAACTTGAGATAACCTGGAGAAGGAGAATTGCTACTGACAGACCTCCAAAGAGGTATTATGAATATAATTTTATTTCTCCACCTATAACCACTTTGGAATAGTAAAATTTATCTTTTACACTTTTATCAAAATCTATTACTTCCGACAGGATAAAATTTTTGATCGGCTGTTGGATAACCTTTTGTACCTTGTAGATCTAGAAAAAAAAGTACTTTTCACTCACCAATTACCGGTTCCTTACAAAGTATTTCGTTTCATGTTCTTCAAAAATAAGTTAGAAGTTCGTTAATTCTGTAATAGACGGCTTCTTACCTTGGCTCATACGATTCTCTGATTATCACTAAGTAATTAACGTTCAACAGAACAAACGTTTCGTATGAGCTTGAAATGGAGCATTTATTTTCAAGATGCATTAGATTTATCCTTTAAAAAATCTATTATGCAATCTTAGAGCAGTTCTTATAATTCTGATTTCCTTGATTCAAATAATTCCATGGTGTGGAACTTGCATAATACAAAAATGATCATACAGAGGTCTAAGATCGCAGAACCTGACTAAATTCAATTTTTATAGAAAATGTTTTCAATAAAAACGTCATTTAAATGTGTTGATCGTATAAAAGAAGTTAGATAGATTAAAAAAAGAGTTGACTAAACCTCATTCCACCGCGACCTACACTAGGAGATACTATAACAGAAATCTCGGAGCCGTTTTTGAGAAAAACGATTCAGTAAAATCGCAAATTTGTTGAAGGATTTTGACCGTCCGATTCCATCATGATGTCTAAACGGAATATATTTTATCTTGCTACTATTTTTTGCTCTTGATTTATTATGTTTACTTAGACACAAAAGGTTAAATTGATTTCAAATAATAAAAACAAACTTTATTAACAGCAATAACATTATTCTGTACAGCCTACAACATTATACGAAATCGAAAGAAGGTCCAGCAGAAGAGGGACCTAATTTAATCGAAGATTTACCATCTGCAGCTATAATTGAATCTGTGAAAGAGAACTCAGCACCAAATTCCATAATCAAACCTGCTACACTTGTTGTACAGTCTGCTCCAGTCGATTACAAATGGGCTAATAAAATAAATATGAAGAAAATCAACAAACCTAAGCGACCTATATATGTCTTAAGTCCTTCTAAATTTAACTAATAGGTCTGTTTAACCTAATTTTAGTGTAAGTATGTTTATTTTCTTTTAATGGTTTATAATTCTTGATAAATTTGTAATTTATTACTTTATAAACCAAAATTATAGTTGTTAAATCAAAACATTTTTACATTTAAATAAGGTTTTTGCCCTCATTCCTTTATAGTTGATAAAATTATTGTTTTTTGGGTTTTGAGCCATATTGCCATCAGGGCTATATTTGTACAAGATATATTTTCAATAAACTTGGCAATTGTTGATACATTTAGGAGTCACAAATAATCTTACTACTATGTTTTTAGCAATAGTTAATTAAGATGGCATATTTAAAAGATATTAAATCTATAGGTATATTAAAAGATATTTCAAGAATTCATAAATGTATCAAAAATTGTCATGTTTATTGATTTGTTCAAAAAAAATATGAAGGTCCGATCCAAGAATTGAAATGTTGGTATATGAAAAATTTCTGCCCTAGAACCGAATAAAGAAAAATTTTATCAATTAATTTAGAAATTTCAGTAATGACAAGGATATATACATATTGTATATAATTTGACAAAGAAATATAATTTGAGAAAGTTTTCTTTCTAAGAATTTTATAAATTAATTTTAATTTTTATACTAGTTGGAAATTGGTTAATTCCCTTCTCGTTAACTATTAATACAAAGTGTACTGTAGCTTTTATGTAATGACCATTATCAGGCGAAAGCTCTTGTATAATTAGTAAATTTAATAAAAAGACTGTATCACTTGGTCATCACCAAATATTCTAAATTGTAAGAAAGAATACGATCCAAAAAGGAAACAGGCAATACTATTTAATTTTAGGAAATGCTTAAGTTCCTATATTTTAGCAGTTAAGCGGCATTTCTGATAACAGTAGTTTTAAACAATGGATATCACAGTTAATAAAATAACATTAGTAATTTTAAAATGAATATAGTAAAAAAAAAACTGATTGATTGAGAGAGAATTTAGCAGTCTGCTATCATAACCACTCCACCCTAAAACAAATCATTATACAAAGAATTGAATATAAAGATAGTACCATAATTAAGGGAAATTGAAGGTAAATCTACGAAGAAAATTATTTGATGTATTATCCGTCATTGCATGCTTCTTTACTTTAATTCTGACTGGTTTCGGATTTTCCTCCGCCATCAGAGTGCATTAAGTTTGTATAGAGACGCTGAGTTCCTCTTTTAAAGTCTCTGTCACGCAGTTCATCGATTGATACAATCAGGAAGCATTATGAGAGGTAAGGTGAAATTTCAGAAAGTTTTATTATAACATTCATAAGAATGCAAGAAATCATTCATCTGAACTGCTTATAATTTTTATTATCAACATCTTTCAAAAACTTTGTATAAATCGGGAAGATTTGCTAATTGTATTATGGTTTCATCATCAGCAAAATACTTTTTTGGGAACATATACTTCTTGATGGCTGGATAGATGACATGTTCTTCGCTCCATTTCCATTCTCTGTCAGCATTCTAAAAACATAACATTCTTTATAAATGCAAAATGTTCAAGTATGAATATATAAATTTTCCGGAAACAAGCTAAAATAAAATGACCGACTTATATATGTGTAGGTTCACTAAATTAAAAGAAAATCGTATGCATCCGTTTGTTTTGAGAATGTAGTGTTAAGATTATTACAAACACTTACAATGGAAACTATTCCATATATTAAAACACTTTTTTTTTAAACAGAGGATCTTATGACATAGAGGATTTCAAAAAGAATTTCTAGTGAAAATGTCGAAAATTCGTCCCGAAAACAAAACTTTCATTTTTTGCAGAGAGAAAATTTATGTTATAATAGTATTTAATATTTACATTGTCAAATAAACTTGCAAAGCTGTAAAACGATGCTGTTTCTCTGCATATTCCTTCAAAACATGGCTGTTCTTCATTCCAATTAACATCACACGCCAACCGAAGTGTATAATGAGGCAATCTACTCATGTCTGGCATATAATCATCTACAAAGAAATGATCGTTCAATTTACGATTATTCTTGATGTTTAATAAATATTGCATTAAATATTTCAAACAAATTCGAACAAGAAATTGTTTATTACAAAATCAATAATAAAGTTTTTTAAAAAACATCAAAACTAAATATGAAAATTGTGAAAACCAAATTGTAGTTTGAATACCTAATAAGAGTGGCACTGTGCATAATTGTTTTTCATCATTTATTTCAATTGAAAAATAATCTAATAGCATTTCCCTTTTGGAGATTAAAAGCTCACATATAGATTGAGCAAGCATTGACTTTTCTCCATCCTCTTCTTTCCAATCAGATGCTGGATCTTCTAATCCGAGCAAAGCGAGTTCATATAAATACAGTGGAGTCTGAAACATGTTTTTAAAATTTAAAAAAAAATATATACATATCAAATAATCTTCCATTTAGTCATCATAACAAATGATTATCTGCATCTTAACATGAAATAATTGCGCAGTATTAATAAATATCGTAGTAATTGCAGGGAAAAATAAAAGATCTGGGTGAATCACTTACACGACTTTCTCTTATTGCAGTTTACATAGTTATGCCTAGCCAAATTTTTATATTGGTTTCAAATCATCAGGCCTTAAATTTATAATAAGATGTTTATACGGCAATGGTCAGAAGAATCTGACAATTGCTGTATAAACATTTCAAAAAGTTTTTATATTTAGTTATCACTGGGTGAATCTAAACTTAATAAATTTACTTTTTTCAAGAAGGCGTGACCTTCCAGCACCCCTCTAAAATAAATTTTCTAAAAAAAAAATTACAAATAAAACTGATATTCTCTTATGTATGATTACAATACGAAGTTTAATGAAACTGGTTGGTACCTATAAGGTTTGTCAAATGTAGTGTGAATTGCAATAAGAATAAGTCGTCTAAGCGTTTCATACCAGGTATTTTTGGACTTAACAGTAAAAATAAACTAGAAAATCTAAATCATCGGACAATAATTTTTTATGGACAAAAACCATTAAAAATAAGTATTTACCTCAAATTTTATAGCACCAAAATTTCCAAAATCACAAACCATTATCTGGTAAAATAATTCCTCTCTAAAAATTATATTATTAAATTTTACTGTCCATCAATCGGTAAAAGGTATGTGTCCTTATATTAAACAATAAAGAAATTAGAAATTTACTTATTCTTATATACATATATAAAATATATTATACATATGTTATCTATTTACTTAACGATTTGTTATATTACACTAATGTACTAGAAAGTAATAACGATAAACAGTATCAATGAACGGCTTCAAAATTTTGATCTCTTATGACATAGAAGCACACATATAAACTCATAAATAAAAAGCAAATAATCATCTTCCATTATCGTGAAATTTTTTTGGTCCTCAAAGGTCTCCTCGATCTTGAATTGAGGGGCTAGCCAACCCTATGTCCATGTCGTGAGGACCGGGCAACGCGCTCTTTGAGTGCGGCCAACAGGGCAATGGCGGGCCTGGCGGTAACCCACCGCGGTCCACCTTTTTCGTGTAACCCTATCCTGCTTTCCCGTCCAACCTGATCCTTCACTTCCTCTATCGTGGGGTGGGGGGTGGACTAGCCGCCCCCTCAGGTAAGGGCGACCCTGCGAACATCCTAGCCCAACATCTTACACAGGGAAACATACACAACCACGAACACACACACAACAACATGTACACGCACATAGTACAGACTTGCAAGTAGGGCCCAATCCAAGGTGTAACGCGTTCCGTGCCGAGGGATGGATGGCACAGGGGTACTGTGTCGATAACGGAGCCTCCGGTGCACCGGGCGAAACCCCGGAGTATTTAGCCTTGCCCGGCTATCGCGGGGCTCTGGTCGGGTGGACAACTCTATCCCTTGCTACTCGTGGGAATCTGATGGGTAAAAGAAAGAAAAAAATTAAACAACTTAAGGCAAGGATGCCATTGGGAACTGGTGCGACAGGCCATGGGGAGGGGAGCAACCCCACAACCAGCACGGCCATGGTACCAGGCAGAGGGTTTACGGCGGTTGCCCAAGGCACAGAGAGTGGGGCTTCCGGTCCCGCAGTGAGGCTACTTCCTCGGCGTAAATTGCAGTTGTGGAGAGGGGCTTCCCCGACAACAAGTTAGGCAGGGAGCCATCCAAAATGCCATTTTGGGGGAATACGACAAAATCCCGAGAGGCGGGCCGCAGGTCAGGTTGGCCAAATGTGCC